>VUQI01049428.1:33509-53110 GCA_015106735.1 Paratilapia polleni | reverse complement strand
ATGGACCGGTTGCCGGCGGATGCGCGCGCACACGCACTCACTCACACTCTCTCTCACACACACTTTCACACACATACACACACACACACACACTCACACTCTTTCTCCCTCTCTGAACTGATACACGTTGAAGTGACCGCGGCCTGGCTGTCGGCAGTCCCGTCGCAAAGAGAAGGAAAGTGTAGCGGGAGGAAGAGGATGAGGAGGTGGAGGTGCGGGTGGGACGGAGGAAGAAGAGGAGAAGGTGTGCTGTTTGCTGTATGGGAGGATGAAAGGGAGAGGAGTGAGAGAAGGGTTGGAAACCTTCACACACACTGACAGACGAGCAGGAAGGCAGACGCGGAACCACGTGTTCACCCGAGCAGGAAGCCCTGGCCTCTGTGTCCACGCCCACTAAAGTCTCGCGGGGTTGTCCAATTTTACCATCAAGGCTCCCCTCTCGTGTTTCTGTGCGCCATCCCCCCTTTCTTCTCATCTTTCCTTCCCCCCACCTTTTGTCTGGGGATATTTCACACTCACACACGTTATTAGCATAACACCAAAGAACCACAAGCTTCCCCCAACAACAGCAGGCTCTGTCTGCAAAGAGAAGTCTATTTTTGTCCTAAGATTTTATTGTTTTTGTCTTTTGGTGACACCTCCTCCTGCAAACACCACCTGCTCTGTGTGCAGTGTGTAGTAATTACTGCAAAAACCAATCCAATATGTTACCTTCAAATATAGCAGTAGATTTCAGGGAGGGTGCAGGGGACACGTCCCAACATATATCTATAACACATGAATTTGTCCTCCCCCAATAAAAACATGAAAAAAGCAGAGGACTGAGGTGGCAATGTCTGTTAAATAAAGCACAAAGTCAGCATCTGCAGATCAGAGTTATTATAGTTTTTCATTTTTTAAATTACTTTTAATCAAGCTTGTTATAAATTAAAAAAACACTTCAGTTAACGGAAATAAAAATATAAATTTGACTTTTGCTAAAAGAAAAATGGAAAAAAAAAATAAAAAAAAACTAACCAAACTGATATTGTGTACTTGTGAAATTTGACTAAAATAAAATGTTAGTTTAGTCCAACACACTCAATTATAGCATACAAATACTCAGAACTTCTTAAATCTGCCCCTGTCCCTTATAATGAAAGCAAAAACTAGACTAACACTGAAACAAATAAAATATAAACTGAAATTAAAATTTTTTATAATAAAACAAAAATTCAAAATAAAATTAAATTAAAATGTAGTGAAAAAATACAAAATTGTAATACTCTGTTTTTATTTTATTTTTCCATTTTTACATAACAGTTTGATTTCAGTTAGTTTACAGAGTGGGTTTGCTCATTTTATTTATCGTTTATTTTAAATATTTATTTTCAATTTCGTTTACATTAGTTTTAGTTTTGTTATTATTATTATTTGGGTGGTATTTGTCAGGGGATTTATGAAGTGAAGAAGTTTAAGAAGTTCAGAACAGTGCAATCATTTATTATTATGACATTGTAGTAATATTAATATATTATTAACGTGTTTGTGTTAGTACACAGTCATGTGACTCTGTTATTTAGATGTAATAAACATAAATAAATTTACACTAAAGCTCAGAAATGACAAAGACTAAAACTAAAGAAATTTTTTTGTACTTTAAATTTTTTTGTAGGTAGTTTTAGTCTAAAGTCTAGTTTTGTTTGGTTTTTAATTCCAGTTACCTTAGATGTTTTGCCCTTGAAGAAGTTGCCAGATCTTCTCTGCCAATGCCAAACACCTTACTTCCAGAATTTGGGAGTGGAGAGGGTGGAATGGCCTGCCTGCAGTCCTGACCCCATCCCAACCTCATTGAACACTTGTGGGATCAGCTTGGGCGTGCTGTTTGTGCCAACCACATTGGCTGACTTGCAACAAATGCTGGTTGAAGAATGGAATGCCGTTCTGACCAAGCTGGTGACCAGCATGAGGAGGAGGTGCCAGGCTGTTGTGGCTGTGTATGGTCCTTCCACATGCTACTGAGGCCCCTGTTTGTTAAATGAATAAATTGTTGAATTGCCAGTATGTTTTGTTTCTTCAGACTTCAATCATCCAATCCAGTAAACGACACCAAACAAGAGTCAATAGCAGAATAAGCTGTTTGGCATTGGGAAAGAAGATCTGACAAGTTCTTCATGGGCACAACCCACAAATGCATTTTCCTTACAAATGTGGCACTATTTAAAGGGAAATAAACAGGCTTTCCAACGGTATGAGATTTATTGCCAAGAAGCATTGTTACAACAAAGAAATCAACCAAACACAAAATTCCTTACTTTTGTACTAAGTATATTTTTTGTTTTTATTAAATTAGTCAAACAAACCTTTTAAGTAAAAGGTTAAGTGTTCTCTTCATATATAAGGTGTCACAATGCAGATGTCTCAGGGCTTTATTACACAAAATAAGTAAATATTTATTCAACTATACATTAACAAATATGTCTGTTTTGTCTGGAATCAACTGTGTACACATTTTTTGTGGATTCAGGAGGCGTTACAACAAACACCACATTTAACTGGTTTTACAACTGACAGAAATAATCTTATTTATCAGTTCTGAAAGTCAGTCAAAATTTGGCTTATAAGCAATTATTGTAAAGAATCAAGCTGGACTTATGATTTTGAGGTTTTTTTTTTTAAACTTCATTTGGGTCCAGTTAGTAGCCCATCTAGGTCAGGTCTTTCCTTTTTTCAGTTGTTATCACTATTTGAAATGGCTTAGGCTTGCTTTAGTTTTTCTTTATTATGAGTGGTATTTGTCAGAGGGAAGATTTTAGAAGTTCATAACTGTACAACAATACAATACAAACACTTGACACAGTCGTGTAGATATCCTCAATGAACATATGCACCAACATTTCCTCGGACTGGATGTGTTGACCAAACAAAAACTAAAAATGGTTTCAGTACATTTGTATTTTATTTTAGCTAGTTTTTATTTTTATTTCAGTTAACTAAAACACTGTTTCACACCTAGTTTTAGCTTTTAGTTTAGTCTTAGCATTTTATTTAACAATAATAAAGTCAACGAGGACACAAAGTCACTGCTGTTAAACCACTTTATTCAAGTTGACACCAACCTCATACATAAGATAATAAAGCCTGAACAATTAGGCTTTCATACATTCCCATTTTAAGCTGCACCGATCATCAAGACGTACACTTAAAAATAGAGACAGAGCATATTATGCTATATATTACCATATATAAATATTACATTTATGCTGATTGCCCTTACATGACTTAACAGATTTTTAAAAAATGTCGATTCAACAACAGATGGATAAATTTTCTCCAGTTCATCGGGAGGAAAATAGCAAAAATAAAGAAACAATCTACCAAACTTCTTCAAAAACAGGATAGAGAGCCAAACAAATGCATAAAAAAAGAGTGAGAAGGAGTGTGTGTGTGGTGTGTTGAATATGCAGAAAAGGAGTGTGAGTCACCAGCAGGACAAACTAACAATATGTCCCCCCGCCTGGGTCCTGACCATCCACCTAACACACTGAATGCTGATGAGCTTGTTGCCACGACAACAGGACAGCTTCAGAGGCCGCAAGGTTATTCAGGGAGTGGGGTGATGTGGCAGGAGTGTGTTTGTGTGTTTGGGGTGACGTGGGGTTAAAGCGTTGGATTTAAAAAAAAAATAATAATAAGGGAGGTGGGGTGGGAGTGCTGCGCAATTGCACTTTTCGTGCAGGCTGAAACATGCAGCTGCTACACGGGTCTTATCTGAGCTACACGGTCACATTCAGATGTTACTTGGTAAATCAGAACGATATTTTTGTGTTGACCATACCAGTTGTTTTAGCCCAACTCACTATTTTCCATTAGAGCTAGTCTTTCTGCAAACCCCATTCCTGTGATAGATTTTTTTTTTTTTTTAAATAATTTAGATCATTTTAAGTCAGTATGGAATTGCATTTCATCAAACAGAAAAAAAATAGGAACATTACAATGAAATTATGGTGATTTTTTTGTTTGTAGTTATAGCAGCTATTGGGCTCTTTTCATTTGGAGCCAGACAATTTTTATAGGTGGGGCCAACTTTACAGAAACTGATGCCTGATCTTCTGATGTCCAATTTTTGGACATTCACTTTTACAATTTGCTTATACAGGCAAGTGTGGAGACCATAAGGACTTAAAAGCCTTTATATGTAACCCTTAACTGATCATCATAGACAAATTGTTCTGCTAAAAACAGTACTAGATGTTACTCCAATTTTACACACAGAGCCCCTCTATCAGGCTTTACTGTTGATTGTAAGGGTGGCCAAAGAGGTGGTTCAGACTTTAGGCTTTGGCCACCCCTTGGCTCTGCCCCTGTGTACAGTATGAAAACCATTAGCAGAACCTTGAAATTTGCTTAAATTGTGTAATCCACTGATTCAGTATTTAAATCTTTCTTAATGCTCAAAGCTTTACAAATCTGTACTTAAACTACAGTATTGCATAAATGCATCACTGACATTAATCCAGACCTGCTTGGCTCAAACTCAAGTTTTAGGAGCCGGCAAGATTATTGTATAAATGTTTGTGCCGTGCAGGAACTTAAATTAGACAAAAACCGCTATCTAGAAGAGAACGTACAACGATTTGAAACTGTGTTTAATACTGCAATCTGATGTTCTTATGCCATTATGTCAGCTAAATTATATTAAATGATCAAAACATTCACGAAGAGTCAAAAGATGTCATTAAAAAAAAAAAAAATTGGGGCAAGGGGTGTTACATAAGGTCACCACACAGTGGAGGGCCAACTTTAACCAGGATTATTTCCTAATGGAGTGAGGCAGTGAGTGGATTAGCATGAACACATGATTATCTGATGTGTCACATGACCAAAAAACTATTAACTGGAATTACCAGACATCATTAATATTGAGGAGTCAAACATAAACATACAATAAGGCTCATTTAAAGTAGTCTGCTACATCCCGGCTGGATGCAATCAATGTGGAACAGAATCTACTGTCAGGTTAGCACACAAAACATCTGCCCAGAGCTCAGCATACATGGCAGCACACATTTGTCAGACTGTTTTTTGTACATCTAGTGTTGTTGTTGTGGCAAATCATTCCACTCACTCCAATTTGCCCACATTTGTCAGCTGGAGTCCATGTGTTATAAAGTTTAACTAGTTTTGTCTATATTTTGTCCCCTGACTTTATTCTCCAAAAAGAAGTGAAGGTAGAGAGGAAGATGATGACATGGATGTCTGTGGGGGAACGAAAATAGAAATGAGCAATTACCCAGCCATACTGGCACTTATCGGGTTTCCTTCCTGTAGGTAGATTTTTCAGCATCCACTGTGCTGCCACTGGAGAGCTCAGCAGGACAAATTCTGTTTTTGTAAACTACCACAATCTGTGTGAAAAGCAGCTGTTAACTGTTTTCTGACTGACAGCACAATGGACTTCATATTGTTTAAGAGTTCAAATAGATTCTGAGTAGGGCAGCCTATTAATCAAGAATAATCTGTGAATATATGCAGAGGAATTAGTGTGAAGAAAGTAAAGATGATGAAGACGACAAAGGAGGAACAGCTGATGAAGAAGCAGCAATCTCTTAGCAAAGCTAAGCTTCTACCACATTCATGGCACGCCGTTAAAACCCCCTCTTCCCAGCCCCCAGAGGCGACTCTACGTCTGATGTAGTCGCCTCTTTGGTGACATAAACACTAATCCCTCATTATGGGATGTAGGCTGCTGCACCCCGAAGCCCGTTTTTTTTTTTTATTCCCGTATCACAGCACTCCAAACGGAGCAGATTACTGTAATCTGCGAACACTGGAGCAGACAGATTAGATTAAGCTCATTACACACATAAAATACAGGGAAAAGGGTTAAAAACTCAGTGCACTGGTTAAACACACCTCAGAGAGCACACACACATGCAAACACACATTTTTTTGGTCATCTGCAGACACCAAAAGCTGGTGCCAAATGTAAAACATTAAGTTTAACAGACATCTTTAAGGAGAATCGTCAAAGAAAAGTTGGGAAAAGAAAATAAAAATAACAGAATACAAGTAAAGTCTGTAAAGCCGTACTTTAGAAGCAGTTTCCTGTAGTGTTTGTCTTGTTTAAGTGCAAATGCATCTCCCTTAACTCTTTACACATTTGAATGCGTCTTTAATTTCTGTATCCCTTTGTGGTTACAGTTGTTTCTTAAGTTACTGTGGCAGGTGACTAACCACATGTGACATAAGCTATAGGAAGGACTGACTGAATTAGTAGGTTAGTTCATGCAATTGTCTTGCGCACGAGCAGCACAGAATCATGCTAAAGGTGCTTATTGTACCCATTGTAGCGTTTGTATACGAGTGTGTATAAGAGAGAGAGAGATAACAGTACTCCCGCCAAGTCTCCACTCCTTATTCTCCTTTCATCCATTGCGTTTCCTCTGCAGTGATTCCAGCTGGAGCCGAGAGAAGGAGTAAACACACTGAATAATCTGCAGTTATATACACATGACAGTTATACAGCATTTCTGATACAGCAAGCCTTACCTCATTCTCCACCATCTTCAACCTGCCCAGTGCATCCTTGGCAGCATCCTATACAAAGAGAATAAAAAGTTTTCACACTAAGATACACACACACACACACACACACACACACACACACACACTGACCCTGAACTCACCCTGTTTCCTTGGCTGGAGTATTTTTTCACAGAGTCAGAAAGTCCTTGGACAAAGCGTTGCAGCACGTTTTCATACTCTGCAGATGTGGTGAAGGGAAAAGTGAGTTACATGCTTCAAATCTGAGACATACTTAATGGGATTAGGATTGCTTAATCTGTCAAAAATCTTTATTCATATTTATCATTATTCATATTTTGTATTCCTGATTATTCATTGTAATCCTGATTATTTAACACAATTCCTTGTCACTTTAAAAACAATGCATTTATTGAACAACTGAATACAAAAGAAGAGAAAATGGAAAAGAAAAAAAAAAAAGAAAAAAAAAAGAGGTGGAGGTGACGGGGAAACGGTTCGTAATTTAGACTTTTTTTTAATCTTTTCTAAGGCCCATGTCATAATTGAGAAATATTTAAGCTGCATTTGTTATTTATGTGTTATTTCATTTTATAATAATAATGGATGTTTATAGCACTTTTCAAGGCACCCAAAGCGCTTTACATTGAATCCATTATTCATTCACTCCACAATCACACACTAAGCTACGGATGTAGCTTAGTGTGTGGGGCAGACTGACGGAAATGTGCGCCTACGGCCTCTCCGACCACCACCACACATTCATTCACATTCATACACCAGTGTTGGGGGCACTGGAGGCAAGGTGGGTAAAGTGTCTTGCCCAAGAACACAACAGCATAATGGCTGGCATGGAGTGGGATTTGAACTGCCAACCCTCTGGTTATCAGATGACCCGCTCTACCTCCTGAGCCACTGCCGCCCCATTTAGGTAATGTTATAGTATTTTTTTTCTTAAGCACAAGTTTGCTGACAAGTCTCGTTGTGCTGGTCTCCTGTGAGTAATGAGTGGGTTCTTAAGCTACAACTGCAAGCCAGCAGGGAGCACAAGCACCTTATACAACTTATACTAGTTACCATGGACTCTGACTCAAGTTGGACAGTTATACGAGACATCTCATGACTGAAGCTAATTCTCTTTCGTAGCAGCCAGCCAATCATTATTGTGCGTTTAGTTTTCACAGTGGATTTGGAGAGAAGTCTTCAAATAAACCAGTAGGCATAAAACCCCTTGTGTTTGCCTGAGCTTTGGGTAGAATTACACGCAAGGGCAACTGATGGTCCCTTGCTGCAGCAGCCTCCACCACAGGACGTCTGGAGTGGCAGCACAATCAGGCACCTTGGGAAACCAGCACATCAGCAACAAGGAGAGCAATGGCAGGCGAAGCTGACAACCAACCAGCAACACAACAGTGCAAGTGTTACTTTTAGATAATGTTTAAAATTTGTTGGTTCAGAGGAGGTTTATGTCGGTGACTGTAAAATTTGTGTCAGTTTTTTAAACATTAATGAGGCAGCTGTTACACATTTTCACACCAGCCATTTTTGTGAATATCAAAGTTTTGTATCTTAGTATGAAATAAACTGTAACTGACTGAAATATACAGTAGTTCACTTGCTCTCCCCCCCCCATTCAGTTGCAGGACTGACAAAAATGGAGCTGTGCACCACCATTAGCCCATGGGCCATACTTTGAGAACCCTGGCTGCTCTAGATAGATGCTGTTGACACAAAGCTTTCTTTCCCTTTTCTGTCATTTTGCTCTTAAAAGGTGAACGAGTCTGGGTTTTTGGGGAGGGGCAAAAGCACACATTCAAAGGAAAGGGTGTGCTCAACTTAAAACACAAGACAAAAATCAAACCTTCATAACATAAATGAAACAAAAACAAATATTGTTCCTTTGAAGCAAAAATCATAATTTAAATTAAAATCTGATTAATCAGCCAGCCCTAAACAGGACAGTCAGTGTAAAGACTTTGTGTGTGTGTGTGTTACCTGTGAGCAGAGCAGGAGAAGCTCGTTCCAGCTGTGCTTTCTGCCACTGCAGTCTGTGTGTGACCTCTTTGAGCTGATGGATGAGGTCAGACGGGGGATCCCGCCGGTTCTTTCGGTACTCTGTTATCTGAGAGACGAGCGTAATGAGTGACGAGACCTTCACACCTTCGGGCCATTGCAAGCATTAGAGAAGTGGATGTTCTAGGTCAGTTTGAACCACACAAACGTGCAGTAATACCTTTCTCTCCAGCCGCTCCCTGTCATAGTTGAGGAGGCTGAAGCTGTGGAGTTTGTACTGTGGAGGAGAGTTGCTGGGGTGACTGCTCCTGCTGCTCGCTTCATGTCTCGGTTTAGATTGAGGAAATGCAGCCTGATCCAAGCTGCTCCTGCTGTTTCCTTCATGTCTGGGTTTAGACCGAGGAGATGGAGCCTAAACAAGCACACACATACACAGAGAGCTCACTGAACTGACAATTAATCAGCAACTTACAGTCAGTAACCAGGTTACAGCTGGATCCAGTAAGATGGTTTGTTAATTATGATGCAAATGAAGAACGTGGTTTCTGTAACTGGGTTAAGGGGGAAGAAAACCTGATTTACCTCATGTAGACTTTTCAGTGAGGATGCACATTTCTTAGACAGTGGGCAATTGACTCATTTGCACTCAGATTGATCATAATCATCTTAACACATTATTTGACTTTTGTCAAAACCAGGTGGCTCCCAGTAATGAGGTTAGTTAAGCGGAAGTAAACAAAGTCAAAACAATATTGTTAGCTTTTGTAAAGCCTACATTTATATACTGGCAGGATAACAGTATGTTATTCAGAGCAAAACAATCTGACTAGAAGGCTGGCTTATACTCAAAACAAACCAGTTTGCTGTCCAAACACATCTAAAGGCAAAGGAGCTGGCCACTCTTAACGCTGTGAAATGGCTGCTGTCTGCAGTCTGATGTGAACCATGCACCTTTTTGCTTCTCTTGGCTACTGACAGTGAAAAAGACTAAAAGCTGGTATAGCTACTGGATTGATGATTTCCCTCCCAACATGCAAACCTAACCCAATGTATTAAAATTTAAGTGAGACTGACTTTTAAGTCCTTGTTGAAAAAGGCTGCATTTTACCAATAATTTTACCAATAAAAGCCTAAGAGAAAAAAAAAAAATCAAAGGGAAAAAAACCCAAAACAAAACAAAACAAACAAAAAAAATCCATCAAGTCCCCTAAGACCAAGAGCTCGAGTGAGTTTTGAGGCACCACTGGCTGTCATTTCTATTTAAATGGAGTGCATATTTTAGAAAATGCCCAGAAATCAATGAAAGAAAATGAGATAGAAAATGCACTACAATTGGGGGATTGTTAGGAGTTAGCGCATCAAGTTGCAGTTGGTTGTATTAATTCTCAAGAAAGGTCTTGTTGACTCGTCGCAGAAGGCAACACAGAGAGCTAATGTAATTAAAGGAGCACCAATCACACCTCAAACAACCAGGTTGAAAACGTAATGCAAGTATGATTATGTCTGCACCAATAACAAATTATCAAGTATTATTTTGAGGAATATTACAAGCTTCTCATTTGTTTTCCTTCTTTGGTGGAGGCTTGATGTTTAACATGCTTCATGCACAGCACTGATTTATTCACTAATCTTATTTCCACTACATGTTTTCACATTTTGTCTTTATTGATAGCAACTATTTCACTTCAGCCAAATGTAATTTTTTTTCTATTTCAAGCTTTTCAAATATATTTCTGGCATTTCCACTCCATAAATTCACTGCATATGTAGGATCATGTGTACTGCCTCCTGCAAATTCTACGCAGGCAGCTCCATCGCTTGAACCGCACAGTATTTTCTATAGTGCGAAAGCACCTGAAGCGGACCATTTCCTGCTGTTTGCTGCACGTGGGAAAGTAAAACTGTGGAAAATACCCCAACCTGATTCTCCTGAAACTGCCCAAAATTCATGTGTGAAAACCATTACATAGAAAGCAGCGACACATGACAATTGTTCAGATAGAGATATCGATGTAAAATTCCCATCTGTCCACAAAGCCTTTCATGGTGTTGTCACAGGTTGACTAAACAATATGTAGTAGTATGAATTCAAATGCATGCCAATTTTCCCTGTGCCAAAGAACTACTACCACTTCAGTTAATAAAGTAGTTGTGTGAAGAATAAGGAGAACTTGCAAAAGATGTTGAAACCTTGTACACTTTCATACCTAGCCAATTGCTGCGTGAAGTGGGATGTTACTGTTATATCACCCATTTTAAAATAGATGGGCTTTCAGACATTATTTGATCAGCCAGCAAACACTTTGTTTATACTGACTGACTTCACACTGTTCTGACACATACGAATATCCAGTTTCTGAGACAACACTTGGACTCAGTGTTTTGTACAGTTTACATCACACAAGAAAGTCCTGTGTGCATTCCTACGTGAGCTGGGTGCTTTTCGATGTTCTCCCCCAAAGACAAAGGTGGGTCAGTTTAATTGATAACCGTACTCACCCGTTCCTTTTGTTTCTCTGGAGGCGAAAGCGAGGAGACTGGTTCGAGAACCAGCCACTTCTCCGTCACTGGCTGGAGATCGACTCCTGACAGAGGCTCTCTGATCTTCACCCTCACCTCCAACTTGCCGCCAGTAGCTTTACGTCCATCCATCACCTGCAAAAGACACAAACACAGTTGGATGTGCTCTGTGCATGTGTGTGCTTGTATATGTAATTAGCACTCACCTCTATGATTTCTCTGATTTCACAGTGATTTTCTAGACCTTCTAGCTTCAACTGAGCAGTGCCCACTACTTTGTCGTTCTTAAAAAGGCCTCTGTAAAAACAGCGAAGAATACAACTTACAGAAGCTACAACAGAAAGAAAATACTATGCAGATAAACGGGGAAGCATCTGTTCTTTTTTGTGCCACAGCAGTTGTGTTTTACCCTTTGTGGATGATTTCAAACTTGATTGCTTTGGATTGTATGACTCGTTTAAAGCCTCTGTGGCCACGGTTGATGTTGAGTTTGAATTGCTCTTTAAACTCTGGACTGTTAGTGCTCTTTACTGTGTTGGTTTTGTCTCTCTGAGCCTCCTCCTACACACACAAATAAATGAATTTGTTAAAGCACATATGTAAATACACAGAGAGTGAAACATCTGCAGTGACTGAGTGTGAAAGATTCTCACCGCACTGGGAAAAGGAAACTCAAATTTTACACTGGCATCCAGATCATTAGCAGAGACACCTGTAGGGAGGGAGGTAGGGAGGTGTCAATGCACACAGATTTGATAGATTTCTGCCTGGTAATTTCAAAGATGCAGATGACTTCAGTACCAGAGGGAGCTGGGAGGTTGATGCCTCGATTGATGTACAGTATCAGGTCATTGAGTGTCAGGTTGGGATAGATCCTAGAGTAAAAACAAGAGTGATCACTATTCAGAACCAGCTTCATGAGTGACAGACATCAACCAGTCAGCTTCACGGAGAGCTAAACAACTGACTGATGAATGAGTCACCGCCATAGTCACTTAGCTCTTTATGACACTGGAGCAGAGGCAGAGTGAGTCACAATGAGTCACTCTGACTCATCACTCCAGCCAGGAAAAGCAATACTTTTCATGTTCAGTAATTTGTTTTCAAAATAAACAGCTTATGGATGAGCAAAGAATTAAATATAAAGGACAAGCCTCATAAGAGTAAAATAAGACATCAACATCAAGATTATAACTTTTTTACATTATAAAATGGGCATTTTAATGAACCATTGATCAACTGATTGATGGACAGATCTTGCTTTTTGGAGCAGGGCACTGAAGTAACAAAAAGTTTCATAAACAATGGGTATTCTTGATCATAGGAGTCCTCTGGATTAATTACACTATGCAACACACTTTTTGTTCCTGAATATCACGTTATATCCTGACTGTTCATGTGTCAAAGATAAAAATACATATTTTTCTTTTCAGACTTTGTCTTTGTGAACAGGGCAATGACGTTTGTAAATGTAATTACAAATTTATTACACAAAAGCACAAAGCTCAGAAGCAAAGCTTGAAAAGAATAATATATATTTTCTCAGTTTTTGAGGCATAAGCAATCAGGATATATCACAATACACAGGAACAAGAACAAAATATTTTTGTTACATAGTATTATTAAACAAATGCTGGTCATCACACTTCAGCCTGACTCGTACTCGTACTAGATATATAACACTGATACATTTGTGGAAAAAAAAAATCTAGTTCATCATACAGAATGGATCCCATAAATTAATTAACTTTATTATTAAAGAACTGTTACCAAGTGCCAGTGATGCTAGACATAAACCTCTACTTGGGCACAACAGGCTACTGATTTATTAAAATGTGCTAAATGAACTTCTTTTGCTTAGCTCAGTATTACTGCCATTTTCATATTGCCTGAATAGTGACATTCACTGAAACAAACACTGGTAAAGGGCTAAATGAAGAGATATTAAGTTTACTTTAACATACTTTAAACATACATTATGAACATTGTCAGTATGTTTTCAGACTTAAAGGTCTAAACTCTGAACATGTTAATATTAAGGAAAGTGGACATTAAAATGATCAAACTATTGCACATTTGTATTCTTGTGCTTTTCGTAATAATAATAATAATAATAATAATAATAATAATAATAATAACACCACATTTTAAAAAATCGTGGCTTGAATCGACCATTTAAAAGAAAGTATTTTTCTAAAAGTCAGACTACAAACTGAGTTGGTTATTTTTGAGCATTAAACTGTATTATCTATTTTTCATTTTGGTAAAGCCATTAAAGTGACAGTCATGACTGAGTAACTTTCCCATTGTGTGTTAAGAAAACATATATCCTGTTCCTGTTACTGTAAAACTTAAAAAAATCTACTGCCACTAAAAGAGTCCAGCAATGCTGATGTTACTAAGTTATAGAGTAAGTGGAAAATTTTGCAGTTAAATAAACAAAAATAGTAAAACTGACAGAGCGCAGCAGAACTTTGCAACAGTACTGTGTATTTACAATAGATTAACAGCTAAGTGAAAAGTCAGGAGACCACCAAGGTAGGATTTACCCCAAGGAGGCCCTGGGAAAAAAAAAAAAAAAAAAAATTGGAAATCCACCTAAAAGAGGTACTTAGTCTGGACCAACAGACAAACTAACTGACTTGCAATCGTGTGTATTATATTATATCAAATTTATTATGAATTAAAGTGCATTCTGAGTGTTTGCTACTAACTTGACAGAGTTGAAGGTTCTCTCCTCTGTGCGGCACTTGGGAACTGGGTGGCCCTTGGTGTAGGCACTCTTCAGAATCTCTATGTACTTCATTGTCTCCTCAGTTAGCTTTTCAAACCTGGAGAGAAACCGAGATGGACCACATAAAAATCTTGACATTGTTGTCGGGGTTTTTAGATCTGTGTGACAAAACCCACGCAATAAAACCTGAAATTTGTGTAATTTTCATGCAAACTAGGTCTACCAAACAAATGGATTAAAGAAAAACAAAAAAAAAAAACCTCAAAATAACACATCAATTTGCAGCAACACTTCGAAAGTAGAAAACAACAAACCAGACAACCTGATCATGGTCTTCCTACTGAAATGCAACACATTTAATCACTGAACAGGCGATCATATGTATGTCAAACAGCTCTAGTTCCTGAGACAAACATGTATTACTGCATTTGTGAAATCAAGATTACATAAGAACCCATTCATCATCTGTAAAAATACATTTTCATTTTCTAGGCCATGACAAAATTTTTCAAAGCACACCAGAAGAATGAGGAAGCAGAAGGGATGAGAAAAGGGTTTAAAGTACAATGTCTGACAGTTAAATTTATGTTGAAATGTGAAAGAAAAAAAAAAAAATCTACAAATAAAAACATTTCTTACTTTAAGGCCTCAGCCACGTTTCCCGTCTGTGTTAACTGCTGGGAGAGGCCCACACATTTCTGTTGGCAGAGAACAAAAGAAGGTGTGGGTAAGAGAACATACATTAGCCAAGGACAATAGAATATGGAACAACTATGATTTGTCTGTTAACAATCTTAAAGCCATAATCGTAACTACAACGTGATACTAACATCAGTATGGAAGCTGGATATTTAGAAGGTGTTCTTTCATATAAAATGTAATATAAAGAGGAGGGAAAGGCGTGTCTTAACCTCGTGCTGCTTTCTCAAATGAGCCATGAGGCTATGGTACTGCTCACTGGTCGTACGAGAGGAAGGAGAGGTACGGGAGCGAGCCAGGGTGTAGTCCTCCTCACTTACTGGAAGATTGGGAATCTGTTGGGAAGGAGAAAGAGGAACAAAAGAAATGTGTATAGAGCAAAAGGAAAAAACATACTGAAAATGCAAAAACACTTTGAGAATAACTAGGACCAATTCAATTAAAAGTGTAATTGATTTATTACACATATTCTGTTATGATTTACAACATAGATTCAAGAACCCCTTGGACCAAAATCGAATCAACTGTTACTTGATTTCCTGTCCGTTTCTACACTTGTGTGATATCCTGCTGACAAAAACAAGAAAATAACACAAAAAAACAGAGGCAGAAGCATAATATTCTTGGTTAATACATAGGGGGACTGAGTCAGACAGAAATAAATGGGTTATATGAAGCAAATTTAAATAAAGGTGAGGCAAAAATGAATAAAAATCAGAGGGGATAAATGGCACAGACATGAAATATGAATAGTGTAATGATGCTGAAAATATGCACACACTCACACACAGGTACAGACACAAACGCACAGAAGGTGAGACCAGGTGTTTTGATTTCACCCTGTGTTTCCTTCCTATCATCTTCTATTTCCGTCACATTTTGTTAACACACCTCACACATTCAGCTCCTGCTGCTGTGACAACCTGTTCAACACATACACACACACACACACTCGTTTTGACATCTTAGTGGGGAACTCCACTGACATAATGCTTTCCCTAGCCCCTTACCCTAACCCTAACCATCAGAAATGAATGCCTAACCCTAACCCTTACCCTAAACCTAACCATAACCTAATTGTAACCCTAACCCTAAAACCACGTTTTGAGCCTCAAAAATGCTCAAACATGCCTTCAAATTCATGAGGACCAGCGTTTTGTCCTCACAAATCACGGTTGGTCCCCACAACTATAGTTTTATGCAAATTTTTGCCCTCACAAAGATCTCTAAACAAGTACACACACACACACTGACACTCTGTATCACATATGTCCAGCTCATGTGTGCACAGTGACACACACTAAGTAGATACGCCAAAGCAAACAAAGAACTGCACAAAAAGCCAATTTTAAAGAGAAGTCTCAGACTGAGAACTTCTTTATTAAGCCTTTGTATCCATTTGCTCTGAGGCAGTCGGTGTTTTCAAGGAATATCTGTGTGCGGTATTTTTCTTTTTCAGTCTATGCACCAGCAGAGATATGGAGCCATGGACAGCGAATGGAGGCAAAAAGTTACTAATCTGAAAAGAGGCGTGTAAATACAGCAAAAGATGATTTTACGAGCCAGATTTCTAAGTGACAGAGTTGTATAAAGGCAAGGTAGCTGAGTGCAGATTTATGGTTTATCTTCAGTTGTTAGTTTTCATGTGTTCAGAGTGGCTCCACATGGTAATGGTTTACACATTTGGCTAACAAGCGAAAGATCCCCGGCCCAATAACAGGAGGAGACACAAATCCCTTTGGGGTTGCATCAGGAAGGGCATTCGGTGTAAAAACCTGCCAAATCAAACATGCAGAGCTACCTGCTGTGGCAACCCCTTGTGAATAAGGAAGCAGCCGGAAGAAGCTTTAGGTTTTGTACATTAAGACAGTTTAATGCCAGAAGGTTATGCTTTATAGTAAAGGTAAACTACATGATCAAAGATCTTTAATTTTAAATAAATTTCCAACACAACCACTGAGTTGTCATTCCCAGGCCAATAAAACGGGCTATGTCACATTTTTAGAAGTAAATTTTTAGTAAGTTTTGCCTTATATGCCTTGTACTATGAGTATTTGTCATATTCAGGCTTGTGAAACAGGTTGTTGTGCGTTACCTGTTTCTTAGTCTTGTAAAACTAATCAGAATGCATTACTTTGCTTGACTAAATGGTATGAGAGCTATGCAAGTTTTTGTGTTGACTGGTTGAGAGCTTTAAGCAAAGCTTTAAGCTTTGCTTAAAGAGGTTATGTAGTACATGCATTTTACATTAACCTAAAGCATAATCAATAAACATGTGTATTACAAGTGTGCAAGTGAAAATATATTTGTAACCTTGCTGATGTCAACAGGTAAGCCAGACTTTGCAGCAGTGATCATGGGATCCAGTCCTTTGGCATGTCTGAGGTGCTGGGCTGCTCCCGTCATGTCCTACAAAAGCAACAACAGACGCATCAATGGAAAAACAGAACATGTTGTTTGGAATTCCAATAAAACCACACACACAGCTGTGGTACAGACATCTGCATAACTGCAAAGATGGCAGTGTATCCATCTACAGCAAAAAGAAAGAAAGAGGGGTGGGAAGTCCCAAGATTACCTTCATCTGTTTGGAGTGCAGTGCTGCGCGTAGGAAAGCTTGTCGCCTTAGCAACAGGAAATCCACTTGCTGCTGGGCTACAATGATAGTTAAGAGAAAAAGAAGTGAAACTTAACTGTATGCCATGGTCACAATGCTGGCAAAAGTTTATTTGAGCTTATGTGACTCAGATGTTTTTTCATGACCATGTGAACAGCACATGGAATAATATTTATTCCGTTTCGATTTCTGTATGTGGTACCAAATCAAATACAGGTCTGATTCTTTTTGCAATGCGAACTCAGTCTGAACAGTCAAAACAAATTCATGTGACGTTGCTCGCCTGAACTAAGATGTGAACTAATCTTCACATCCTGAAAATTTTGGATGATATCTGTTTTAGTGAAACCATTCATGTCACAATCCAACCACTCCTGGCTCTCACTTTGCATCAGCATACACCTCCATACAGACTTAGCAGCCATTGCACCACAAAAAGCCATAAGGAAAGAGTTGTCTCTGTCCAGCCTCGTCTTTTTTGTCATCCACTCACAAGTTTGTTGACTTTTACTGCACACAGACAAAACTGTACACACTGACTCAGGTGGTCTCCATGTTTACTGCTCTACAACAGCACAATCCATGTGAAATCTTTGTTATTGTTCTTTTGTACATGCAGGCCAGTTCAGGACCGAGACCAGGTCACACTGAAATCTGATATTGGCCACATGTAAGGAATTATGTAAACAGGCCAATAATAATAATAATAATAATAATAATAATAATAGGAAGAATTGAGCTCTAAGCCTTGCAGTATGAAACAGCTTTAGTCTTGTGTAACACTGAAACACCTCATATGACACATGTAAATGCCCCTCTCACACATACCCACACTGTGAACTCACCTTTAGCTCCTAGTTTCGGAGCTGAGGAGCCTGCAGGGGCCTGAGGACCTGGAGACTTTGCTTTCTGGGCAGGTGGACGCACTGCAGCCTGCAGAGGTTAGAATTAAACAGCAAATGAAATTAACTCACAAATAGATTTCAAGGTAAAGTACTGTCCTATTAAACTGATACATCCAGATGTATCTGAGTTTGCTTTAGAATATTTTAACAGATGGGGTTAGAATACATTTACATGCCTTAGAAGGTTTGTGTAAATTACTATTGCTATTAATATACTTGATTATAAGCCCAAAAATGATGAAATAGGCAGAAGGTGCAGTTGAGAAAATACTGACTTAATAATCTGCCACAGAAGTTGCAGAAGCTATTATGGGACACAATAAAGCATTTCTTGGCTTGGTCCAAAAACAATCAGATTTCTTGGCTGCACAATCACAATTTGGCCATTTGGCAGTCCCTGAATTCGTTTTTATTTTTTACCTTGGCAGCTTCTTCTTGTCCATCCTCTTCTTCTGCGTCTGCATCCTGGTTTGCTATTTTCATGGCTGTTTCCAGGACACCCATGAAGTTCTGCTGTTCCCCCTCTGAGCCCTGAAATGGTGGACAGCCTGGCAAAAAAACAAAACAAAACTAAACAAAACAAAACAAAAAAACCCTTACACATAATCCTAGGAGCAAAATCCTGAGTTATACCTGAATTCTAAACTTACCTGGTGGCACAGGTAGATCAGATAAGTTAACAGGTCGGCCAGCTTTGTGAGCTTTGATGGCATCCTGGTATTGCTGTTACGAAAGAATAAATAAGTGATAACTGTGCTGAACATTGCTTAATTACTATCATTTGTGTTCCAGTTTTGTAAGACTTGTAATATATATTTTGAAATATAACATATGAAAGCACACAACACTATTTCCACTACGATGCAAACACAAAAGGGAGGGAACCAGAATAAAAAAGGTCTTATCTTTCACATGAAGATAAACAGAACAAAAGTTTGACTTCTACATGATAATCAGTGTCATCATTGCAGTTATGCACCTACACAAGAAATATACAAACCCCACAACTTGGTTTTGTAAGCCTTCTTTCCATAATGCTGTTCTATTCATTCGTGAAACTAAACTGATTAATTTAGATATTTTCTGTCTTTTTTCCAATAACTTTGAACAGTGCGGAAGGAACAACACAGACATTACTGTTGGTCATTCTGGTGGGATTAAAGAGGAATAGTAGCAGCTACGGTCAAAGCAACAGAGTATGCTTGCATTCAAAAAACAAACAAACAAAAGGAAAAAAGCATCACAGCAGTTATTCTGGGTAATAAGAAAGAAACATTACCAAAACAAATTAAAGTTAATAAAAAAAACATGCTGTAACAGCTAAAGATGTTTTAATGTCTTGTTTCTTTTGGTTTCACTAAGAATAAAGTGTATTTATGCTGTTGAAAACACTAGCCACAGTATTTTAAGGTCATGTTATGTACCTTCACAATGCGCTGATGCATGCGGGCCTTGCGATCATCTCCTTTGCTCTTAGCTCCCTCTGCTGCTGATTTGTATATGTCCATCCTTTGCTGCAGGGCTTCTGCCAAACTCGTGGGAGCAGGCAGGTCTGTACAAGGCACAAAAAGACACATACACACATTTT
>VUQI01049428.1:16649-33489 GCA_015106735.1 Paratilapia polleni | reverse complement strand
AGATCAGAAAATCTCTTTTTAAAAAAAAAAAAAAAAAAAAAAAAAAATCACTTCATCATACGAACTAGTTAAAATGAAGTGTCAGGATGACTGGAGTCTTACCAGCAGTGGGTGCAGGAGCAGCAGGAGCTGCAGGAGCAGGTGGAGCAGCAGGGGCAGCAGGTTTAGAAGAAGCCTGAGGAGGAGGTGCACTTTGCTCTGCTACTAGATCTCCTGCACATGATCACATGCCAGTGGAGAAATGGATATAGGTTACTATTATGACTTTTATCCAGTTAGAAACAATTGCACAAGTGTATCAGATTCCAAAAATCAACTTTTCAATTTCAAGCTCTTTGTAATTCAGTCTATCTATGAGTGCAAAGTACTGCAAAGCAATTTTTCCAAGTTTAGCAATTGTTCATGGATATCATCAACTAGCCAGTCCTGGCTGAGCAGAAGTTTTACAAGAGTAGTGATGTTATGATGCAGCTCACCTTTCTCCTACTGAGTACCAGCTTACTTTTTCTTAACAAGACTGTGATTAACACAATGTTTAAAGTATGACATATATGGAGAGATGGAACACAAGATATTACAAGTAATATTGTCTATGTACAGTGAGATCAAAACAGAGCACCTGTATCAGACAAATATGCATGAAACCAGTTTCAATATGATCATCAAATCCAAGACAGTGTCATTTGTTTTGTACAGTGCAGTGGCCTTAGAAATTTAAACAAGTAGTGTTGACGGTTTCAGGTCTAGAGAATATATCACTTAATCCAATGACAGAAGTCAAGGACAAAGTTTTGAAAATTATGTAATTCTTGATTTCTTTTTTTAATTCAGGTCTTTCAGGTGTTTCTGGTGTGCATTAGTCTCTAAATCTCTTTTACAGCTCAGTTTAGTCAATCACTAGTTAAGCACTTTGTATCATACCTAAATTATTTTAAAGTGCTATAAATGTAGCTTGTTGATTGATTTTCTTAAAACCAAGTGTCAGTTTAGTTAAAGAAAATGTGTGCTAATGTCATCCACTTCCTGTTTCTGAATCCCTACTAGATGCCCTGACAAGACTAGCCAGAGAATAGGCAATATCTGAGTGAGACTCCGGTCCACTGAATGAGCAGATGTGGGTCTTGAATTGAGCAAAGGCATGGGACCAAATATGTGACATGAATTTACATAATATATAATTTACGTAAAGATAGTATGTGTTAAGAGGCATGCATACAACTGGAGTTTAAGAAGGATTTTTGGACTTTTAATTTATGCTAAATAACTTTTTACAAAGTGGGCCTTTAATCAACTCTAATAAAGGAAACTACCAGCACTGTAGTGAGCGCATGAGTCAGTATTTAAAAATCAAAAACTTGAGGTAAAGTTTTCCTTTAAACACTGACCAGGTGGAGGAGGCAGTGAGCTCAGGTCTACTGGTTCGTCCCGGTCCAGTGCCTCCAGCAGCACATCAAACTTCTACATAAATCAAGAACAACATTGTTAAAACAAATTATTAAAAATCATTACACCACAACCACACACACACACACACAGGTTTACTCCAGTGATCTGACTGACACTGGTTGTGTTACCTTGGCAGTGAGGTAGTGCTGTTTGGCTTGGTCAATGTCACCGCTCTGTTTGGCGTTTATGGCAGCCATCTTATACTCCCTCTGTCTAGACAACACTGCCTGTTTTGCCTCTGCATGAAGAAGACAAAAACTTATGTGTTTGTGTCAAAGTGAGAGAGAGAGAAAAAACAAAAACAAAATAACACTAAATAACCACTTTGTCTAGGATTGCAACAACTTTAGCAGACACATTTGAATGTGACACTTGTCTGAGCAGCACAAATTATAATATATGTTGTCAGTTAGACATTCAACCATGTTCTGAACTTCTTATCAAAATTAGGGTCGTGGATGGGCTGAAGCCTATCCCAGCTGCTATAGGGCTGAGAGGCAGAGTACACCCTGGACATCACAGGGCTACACACTCACATTCTCATTCACACCTACAGCTAGTTTAGAATCATCAGTTAACCTAATATGAACCGTATGTCTGACTGTGGGAGGAAGCAGACATAAGAACATAAGGAGGCCCCAGGTGACCAGGAGGTTTGAATTAGGAACCTTCATGCTGTGAGATGACACTGTGGGGCATTGATTATTAATAAGTTTGTTCACATAATGTAACATGCAGACAGGTCTTGTTAATTGTAGAAGCTAGAGGGAATATATTAAGTGAAAAAAATCCTACATGTATATTAGTCTTAATGAAAGGAAGAAAGCAAATTTCAAATTGAAACAGAAGTAAATATCTGGGGAAAGAAAAAAGGAAAAATCAAGCTATCATCAATTAATCGCTTCAGCAATTTTGTTGAATGTCATAAATAAAATGACCAAAGAAATCCTTAAATTTTTATGGGTATGGGTGGCTGACTTCAAGACTTTTTCAGTCCAGATGAATCTATGAAGCTCCTTAGAGTAGAGCATTATGGCCCTGTATTTACTTTTATATGCATCCAGTACACAGTAGAAATCATCATGTGCAATTACCTGAGTGTTGTGTGTCAGGCTGGCTGGGGGTGAGGGGAGAAATAGCAGGTGTTTCTGGAGTGACGGCAGCAGCTGGCTTTGGGGGAGGGATCAGATGTGTCGGCTTAGTGTTCGGAGCTGTCGGTGCAGCTTCCCTCACAGGTTTCTGATTGGTGGGAGGGGAGGGCATCAGCGCAGGCTGAGGCACCTCTCGTACTTTAGCCACTTCAGAATGGGCTGGGGCATTCGACTTATCTCCGAGAGCAACAGGTGGAGGCATCTCTTCTTCGTTGACTGGTTTTCCTTTCTTGACGGATGTTAACATAGACTGTAGTGTCTAAGGTGGAAGAAAACATTTAAAGAATCTAAATGAAGACAAAGTATGTACACAAGGCTGCACATCACATAATAGGTGCTTCTGGTTCTTTGTTTTACCTTCAACCCACGTTCATATCTTCGAACTTTGCTAGTCTCGCCTGCAGCCTTGGCATTGGAAATGGCTGTCTGATACATTTCAGTGCGCTCCAGCAGCCGTGATTCCAACCCAGTTGCACCACTGGGAGCAGCAGGAGGTGAGGAGTGTGATGCGATGCTTGTTTTTGGAGCAGTCGATGCAGCAGCAGGAGGAGTGGGAGCAGGAATATGCTTCTCATCATCCTCCAAAACGTCATTCAGTTCTGCCTATGTGCAGAAATGACAAGTTCAGTTAACTATTCAGTCTGTAAAATGGTTGTGTGTCTGTGCGTGTGTCTGTGTCTGTTACCAGCAGATCTTCATCGTCATCCAAATCCTCATCTCCCATATCATCATCATCTATATCTTTCATACACAGAGCTGCCATTCGCTCAATTTCAGACATGGGAACAGGAGCTGAACATAAGTAAATATGTCACAAGCAGAAGTTAACAATAAGGAATAGGACAATTTAAGCATTAGCACATGAATGTGACAGAAACGTGTCATCCTCACCTCTCCCTTCGCCTTTCTTTCCTTGTGATCTTCCTCCTCCACCTCCTCCCACCAGACCGAGCAACTCTGCCTCCAGCTCATCATCATTTCCCTCATCATCCATGCCTCCATCCGGGGACAGGTCAAGGAGCAGCCCCATCTGAGACACAGGGAGACAGATACAAAAAACAGCTGCAGAGTCCTACCTGCTTTCAACAGATATAATTCACACATCTCATTATCAGACGGAAATAGTCTGTTTGGCTGTTTGGCTGTTTACCTGTTTGGCTCGGGCTGCCCCTTGACCCCGAGGAGGGGGGTTGCGACCGCGACTCATGGACCTTTAACACCTTAAAGGGAACGCAGGATTAAATTGAATGACCCAAAAGGGAAAAGATGTACAGTACTCCAGACCACTTTTTTTAAAAAAATTACAAGAAAGTCTGACCCCATGGAAGCAAAATATAAAGAAATGAGGGGTGACTCAAGACTTTTGCACAGTACTGTAAGTGTGTATGGTTAGGTAACTGCACAGTATCTACGGTAAGTACACCTGAGTCAGCACACTTTACTACCAGCCATCACTAAATCGAACGATTTCAACGGTCTAATATGGAGTTAGCGTCTATGTTTGTGTTAGCTAACAGCTAGGAGCACAGACAGCAGCTTCTCAGTGTTCACACAGGCTGTTTACCTTTTCAGATTCACGGAGCGAGACGTCTGTGTTACTGCCGCGAGGGTCGACTGTTCAAGTCGAGTCCAGCTAAGAAACAACAGCGGAAAATACAGACCAAATATACAGCGAGAGACAGCTGTATTTCAACGTTTGCTTCGAGCTCTCAAACTAGAACGGTAAGCTGTGGAATTTACTTCCTACATTGCGTATCCAATGGCAACACGCATTGCGCTTTACGGCTAGACGAATCACGCCCATCACTGGCGTAAAATGCAGGGTCTGTGGTTAAGGTGGGTGGGTATGTATCCCTGGACAAAAAAAACTGAAGAATTGTCACAGGAGTTTATTTAATCCGCATAAATTCATTATTTAAATGAAAGCAGACACGTTAAATCGGTACTCCAAATTATCTATTTTTTTCATTGAGTAAGCAAAGTGTAAATTTGTTAGCTAGCTAATAAATTCATTTAGTGTTTTGAGAAAAATGTCTTTAACAGTTAGCTAGCTCTAAGATACAACTGGAAACAGTATTTTTCATAGCTTTGGGTTATTTTTCTGGCAAATCAGATGCAATATATTTCATATTTTCACTTCTTTTTTTCCAGTAAGAGGAGATGGCAAAGGGGAAAACGAAGATCAACAGCAGTGGTAATAGGAGATGCTATTGTTACAGAATATGGGCTAATTAGCTGTTTAGTACAAATACTTATATCATTATTTGAGCTTTTAAAATTGTTATACAAATTTAGTTTGATTTCAATGTGTTTAAAGTAGGGGTGTCAAACATACGGCCTGGGGCCAGAACCGGCTGCCAAAGTCATCCAGTTCGGCTGTAGACTGTAGTGAAGTCATTAATTACTCAAACCTTTTTATAAAATGCGCCGTTATTAACGATGTGGCTATGCCAGAATTAGCCTACTACACAGGAGTGGAAATATAAGGAAAGTATTTCTAGATCTAGCCAATCATAAAGATGTAAAATATAATTTAGTTACAAAAACTACAGTACTGTGCAGAAGTCTTGAGCCACCCCTCATTTCTTTTGTTTTGGTTCCAAGGAGCCAGACTTTCTTATAATTTTTAAATTGCTCTTGAGCAATAGTTCTTCAGGCTTATGAAGGTCTTTAAAAGTTTTTCTTTGAACATTGGCTGCTTTTTCACTCATTTTGACTCCAGTTGTGTAACTAACCATTTTCAGAGGAATGTTTTTTTGTTTGTTTGTTAAACCACTTAACACTGGCCTATGAATCATTCAAACATAAAAAAGGTACCTAACTCAAGCAATGAACGAGTGTTGTGTCTACGCATACCAGACAACTTAGCAAAGAACCAATTTTAAATTGTACCTTTAGGCACTTTGTTACTAGCAGCCTGTGGCAAAAATGCATAATTTGTTCCCATTTCTTTAGTTGAATCTACAAAAATGCACCAACAAGGTGATTCCCAAAGAGCTATTAACCAAAAACCTGGCATATCTTTGTGTGATGTGCAATGTGTCCTTAAAAAACTTGAGGAAACTGGACACGTAGAGGACAAAAGAAAGAGTGGTAGGCCTAAAAACCATCTTAAGAAACAGGAAAAAAAACAGCAAAGACCTGACACAGGACCTGAGAGATGCCTCTGACCCTTCAGTTGATCCATCTACCGTTTGCCGAAGCCTCATCAGAAATGGTGTCAGTGGAAGGGTGGCTGTCAAGAAGCCATTCTTAAGGAAGGGAAACAGGGAGAAAAGCTGAGGTATGCCAAATTACACAAGAACTGGACTGAAAATCAGTGGCAACAGGTCTTGGAGTGATGAATCCAAATTTGGCGTTTTTGGTTCAAATTGTCATCAGTATGTATGGAAGAGGTCAGGAGAGAGGTACAACAATGAGTGTCCACAGCCATCTGTAAAACACGGTGGAGGCTCTGTCATGGTTTGTGACTGTATTTCAGCCAGTGGTGTTGGAGATCTTGTCAAAACTGATAGAATTATGAACATAGAAAAGTACCATCAGATTTTGATCCACCATGCAATACCATCTGGAAAGCTTCTGATTGGCAACGGCTTCATTTTTCAGCATGATCCCAAACACACTGCCAGTGCAGTAGAAGGATACCTGGATAGAAAAACACACAGAGGAACACTATCAGTCATGGATTGGCTTCCCCAGAGCCCGGACCTCAACATTATTGAAGCAGCATCTTGAAAAAGAACAGAACAAAAGGCAGCCAACATCCAAAGAAAAGCTTTGGAATGTCCTTCAAGAAGCCTGGAGAACTATTCCTGAAGACTACTTAAAGAAATTACAAGAAAGCTTCCCTAAGAGAGTTCAAGCTGTGTTGAAGAATAAAGGTGGTCATACCATATACTGACTTTCAAGCTCGTTAGAATTGTACAAATTCTGCTTTTGCCTTATATACTGTATTTCCATGTATGTTTGCACATTTCAATAAATCACAGCACGCATTTCACATTTTCCTAGAATGTATAAAGAAATGAGGGGTGGCTCAAGACTTTTGCACTGTACTGTAACTGTCTCCATTTTCACAAGCTCAGCCTGGACTGTAACGTGATGAAATTCCCCGTTTACTTCCACAATAAAATCCCTCTCTGTGTTTGCCTTTGTAGTTTTGATCTGAAGAAATAAAGCAATCTAATGACTGTAATTAAAATTACTTTGAGGTTAATGGTGTATTCAGGTTGAAACAGCATATTCTCCACCTACTGTAATGAGTTTCACAACTAATGCTCACAGGTAACCCATGAGAGAAAAACTAGACTGACAGAAACTGTTGACTTGAACCAGTGTGCTTCAAATATTAAAATAATTTACAGAATTGCAAACAGGTGGACCATCTTTATGACGTCAATGGGTAAAATGAAGTCCAAGACAGAATACACCTTGAAATGATGCCTTTATTAATAGGAAGAATAACTCATTCATTGCACTCCATGACCACATTGCGTTAATAGTCTTCCTGTGAAATCTGTTTATTAAAGGTGTAGTACGAAAAAAAAAAAACCAAGCAAAATGTCAAAGCGACTGTATTTAGAAACCTCCCCGTAACAAAACAAACAAAACCATGACTGGCAAAAAAAGTTTTAAGTCAACTCTGAAAAAAAGAATTTAATACTGAAAGTAGGTAACACAGAACAACAATAAAAGGTCTTCCCAATATGAGAAATCACAATATTTTTGCAGTACTTTTGGTTACTTGTACTTGGCAAAACAAAAGGTACCAATTTGTGACATATGGCAAGACAATGCAGTAAATGTGTAAAAAAAAAGTGGAAAGGAAAAAGAAAAAAGCTCAAATTTAAATAAACTCTTTGCTACTGAACGATCGCCAAGACGTTCAGGCAATTTTTTTTAATCACATATTTACACCTATTCACTAGAATACAACACAAATCTAAGGGAAAGAAAAGAAATGTATGGGGAAAAGAATTCATTTGCGCTCATTTGGCTCATATCAACTCACAATACAGTCAAGCATTAAGTATGTGGATTTACAAAGGAGTGCTGTAGTCAAAAGTCTGAACATGGATTAGTTTTGTCCCAGTGAATGTGCTTGGACATCTGCCGACCTGGAATCGCTTCTTGTCCTTACCTTAGCTCAAAAAAAAAACCCAAAAACAAAAAAAAAAACCAACTGCATGTCTGAGACTACAGTAAACTTAGTTGACCCCTGAGTTTCTAATGCAAAACTAGTGTATGAAATACCTCATTACAGTGTATCTTAGTGCAAGCCAGCAATATGCTTGATTAAACAGAGGTATATTAGATTAGCACCCAAGCTGACGAGATTCCCCAAAATGGCCTCTGCCAACCTTTGCTGGCAAAAATCACAACACGCAGTATGGGAGGTGCTGTTTTGCTCTTTATCCTTGTGAAAACCAGCAGTTCAAATGCTTGAATTTGTATTACATCTATAAACATGTTTTTCATAGAAAATATAAATATCCCTGAATGAAACAGATTCACAGCATTTTCTCTCGAGGACTCCAGTGCTACTACCATAAGGTGGCCATCAAGTGTCTTTAAGCTCTCCAGTTAACGTCCGGCTTCGTCTTCCCCCTAAAGCCTGTTACTTCCAGCCGCTACGTCCTTCATTCACTGTCATTATACTTAACTGTCCGCTTCCCACGGTTCCGGGTGTTCACCCGTGTCTTCCTCCGCGGTTTGCTGTACGACTCGTCACTGTCCTCCTCCTCTGAGGCAGACCGCTGGCGGCGCTGCCTTAGCTGGCGGCTGGCAGTCCTTTCACCAATCCCCGACCGTCTGCGACTTCTCCTCTTTGGACTGCTGTGGGACCCTGAGCTGGCAAGAGAGTTTTCAGAGACTGAAGACGACTGCTCACTTTCTGAGTCTGAGCTGTGTTTGCTGCTGCTGTAGCTTTCCTTTCGTTTGTGTTTTGGCTGCCTCACGCTTTTCTTTCCCCTCGTCGAACGGCCAAGATCTTCCTCCTCCTCCTCCTCCTCTTCGCTGGAATCAGAGTGAGAAGACGTGTCCTGCTCATTCCTGTTACTGTGTATGGTGTCTCTTCTGGCGCACTTTGAGGGGCCTGATTTGCTATTTTTATTATTCTTGGGTACTGGCGCTCTCTCTCCATCCTCATCCCCATCTTCAGAGTCTGAGGTGTAAATATGTTTTCTCTTGGAAGACAGACGATTTCTGGTTTCATTCGGGCAAGTTCTGTTAGACACTCTTGTATTATAACCATCTTCTCTAGACTCTGTCGCTGTTTTGTTACCATTTCTCTGTCTACTCGGGTTTGCTGAAGCAGAGTCTTCCTCAGAAAGAGAGTTGTCACTGATGTATTTCTTTTTTGGCAGGGCTCGGAGGCTCAGCCGTCTGTTTGATGCGTTATCTGAATTATCCGACTCCTGGTCTGAGGAGCCGGTGGAGCGTTTCCTCCTCAACTTCCTCTTGGGTTTGTACTCTTGCTCAGAACTCTCTGAAGCCGAGGAGTCGCCACGAGGCCGTTTACATTTACTCCTGTTTCTCGTTAGCCTCTTCGTCCTTGTTTCGAAGTCAGATTCGTCACTGAAGTGATTGCTTTCTGCTTCCTGCTCTTCATCTTTTTTCGGTCTTCTCTTGCGTGGGCTGGATCTCTTTGGAGAATCACTGAGTTCATCTGATTCTGCACCATCCAGTTTATGAGTTGAGGCAGATTTTTGTTTGTCTTGGCTTTTTGACGAAGAAACCTTGCTTTTTTTCTTAGAGTCTTTGTGAACTGCTTCCTCCACATTTCTTCCATTTTGGTGTGGGCGTTTGTCCTCTTCATCTGAGCTTACAGGAGGTTTGTGTCGTGTGTTAAGGCGTTGGATGTCTTCTGCCGCCTCTTCCTCCTCACTTGTAATCCTACTTTTCCTCACTGGAGTGGTTGCTGTGCTCCTGGAGGGTTTCTGAAACAGAGTTGGCTGTTCCTCTTCCTCCTCAGCTTCTCCAGAGCTGTCTCCAGGAGTTTCCTCTTGCTCAGAGTTGCTCTCAGTCTTCTGATGTTTTGCACTGTGTCCATTCACACGGGACAAAGTACCTGTTGGAAAGAAATAAGAAGTCCAACTGCTTAGAGCAACTTCCACGCCAGCATTAGCACATTCTAAAAATGTAACAGATAAGGACATTTCCCACCATTTCTCTTAATCTTCGCAGCTTGTTTGGAGGATTTCGTGTTTCCATTCTGCTTATTCTGGGAGAACGATGAGGTATCAGTGTCATTGCCATCCTCCTCATCCTTGGACTCACTGCCTGATTCCTTTGTATTTTGGGAAGCTAGAAGATGAAAAAAAAAAAAAAGAACTTAAAATCTATTCTGTGCCTGTATTTTCCAGCGCTGTACTTTTGAAAAACTTTTAAAAAGCATTTGCCTACCTCCTGCTGACGACTCTCCATCTGAATCTGAGCTGCTCTTGATGACCGCTGTGCGTTTGCTGACCCGGGCTGTGTGGCGGAGGCGGCTGCTGCTCCTTCTCGGCTTCTCCTCCTCATCCTGGTAGTCTTCATCGGATGCTTCGAGGAGTTTGATCTTATCCACGGCTGCCCGAGCGGTCTTTCTCTTGAGTGACCTGCGACCTGTGATGTCTTCCCTGTCGGAGCCCTGAGACGCGGCTCTGTCAGTGTCCCGGTGGGGGCGCCTTTCCCTGCGAGACGACCTGCTGCTGTGACCGTTCATCTCTGCTCTGCCCTCTGAAAACAAGCCATTCACAAAGGTGATTAAACACGCCGAGTGCTGGGTTTTGTAGTTCACTGGGTTGGAGGACAATAAACAGCGTTTACCAGTCCATTTTTTGTCTCCGGCAACACTGTTTCTGGTCTGCCGTGTACTCCTGCTGGGATAGCGACGATCTGAAGACTGGGAGGACACCTCTCCGTCCTCTCCCTCTTCACCTTCGCTATCAAATTCCTCCTCTTCTTCATCTTCTTCACTGTCACTCTCAGGAACTAGCAACAATAAATAACCAAGGATATTTTATTTCAATAAACAACTTATAAAAGGTAACACTGCAATGTTTACGGGCAAATACTTCATTCCTGACCTTTTTTCCTCTGCTTGGCGCTGTTGCTTCTCGTTACCCTTGCTTTCTGTCTACGTTGATGGTTCTCCTCCTCACTCTCACTCACCTCACTCTCACTGTCAGACTCTGAGATTAAAAAAAACAAAGAAACATTAACATTTCATTACATTATTATAGTAAGTACATTTAAAATCAAAAGGAACCAGCGCTGGATTAAATCTAATTTTATACTGCACCAGTTCACAATGTTTGTCTCAAGGTGCATAGATGATCAACATTTAGGGGTGCAAGTAAAACATGAGTCATACTAGAAAGGGGTGTTGAGTTCCAGTTAAAAAAAAAAAAAAGGTGTTGTTTCATCCTGCAGTGAATGATGTATAGACTCTACTGTCTTGATTAAATTTTGACCCCGTCCTGCAACAGCAGCAGCAATGGCAAAGAAGTCTTTTCTTGAAGAAGTTGTTCATTTTCATCAGATTTTTCAGATTATAAGATTTGACAAAATAAGTATTCGGGCTTTTATTAGATTTACAAATGTTTTAGATCATTTCATTACAGGTCATAAAGGTAAAATGTATTTTGGAATTCACTAATAAAAAAAGGGTACACAAACAACACAATGCCTAACACATCTAAATAATTATTGTAGAAGATGATTATGTAAAAAGTTAAAAATGAACTTTGGATAACGTGTAGTATTAGGTACGGTAAAATAAAGAAGGTATTAAAACAAAAGCAAAAAAACAGAGCGCTCACTGTGAAACGGGTCACTGCCTGCATTTTACAACTGACCACATAGCTGGCTACAATAAGATAAGAAATTTTATTGTTTTAATCAATCATTGTAAAAGTACAACACTGAAAGTTTAATCACACCAATCATCCATCTGCCTCCGCTTCACCAGACCTGTAGCCCCTCTTTCATCCACCATCCACACTGCTTCACCTCAGTCTGCAGCCCTTCACCTCCTCAGCTCTGCTCCTCAGGACTGAAACCCGTCCAATTCGGCTGCTCTGCTTTGGATTTCACTCTTTATTTGCTCGGATTGGTTCTCCACACTCTGGACTCTGCTCAATTCAGCTAGGTTCACGTGTTGCTAGGCAACCCGGCATGCCGCAATTGTTTTTCATTCATTTCTATGGGGTCAAAATGATGTCCTTGGTGGTTCTAGGTATATGTGGTTGTAATTTTTTTCCCCCTTTTTCTTTTTATCCCACACACCACAAAATTCACTTTATGATGAATAAACCCATTTTAGGAAAATTCATGAAATATGAGATGATGGGGTTTCAATGTAACACAGTTACATTATTTTTAAAATGCCAAGGGGTCAAAATGACCCCCTTGCCAGTTCTACTGTTAAAAATCAATTACTTTTGACACTTGATGATGATGATGGTGATATTTAGTCTCAACATCATCATCATGATTTTATTAACTCTAATATGGCTGAAAATCCGTCACGATGGTAACAAATAACTTCTAGGGTGGTTTGACCTGTGTGTTTGAGTACCTGGTGTTGATGAAGCACCTTTGGAGCCAGAGTCGTCGTCTGAGGAGCTGTGACCTGAGCTGCTGCTTCGACTCCTCCTGGCCCTCTCGTTGACAGACACTTTGGCTGAGGTAGTTTTGGTCACTGACACAGACTCCACTTTTTCCTGAGTTTTGACTGCAGCCTTCTTTTGACTGGAGAAAAGAGAAATGCAACTTTTTAATCAGACTGGTAATGCACGAATGTGCCAGAAACTGACTAGTGACACAGAAATATCTAAGCAGAGCAGAGGCAGAGCTCAGACAGACCTGGTCGTAGCGGCAGGCTGGTCCTGCTGCTGCATCTTCTTGCGAAACCTCTGACTGCGGCGGAGCCTATTGCTGCTTTTGACAGCAGTTTTGTATTCGGATATAATTGTTCTGATTCGCTCCTCAAAGAAGGCAGAGAGCCGCAAGGTCATACTGTAAATCTACAACAGAGCAAAGAAAGAAAAGACAATTCAGTGGACAAGCTAAAATACAAAATGCTAAATCATTAATAACCTATAAACTCAGAGGATGTGAACATTCCTCCCTACCTTTGACCGTTTGTTGGGTGTGTAAGCTTTAGCATTGGCAAATATTAACCGTGTGTCTTTGCACAGCTCTATAGGGTTTTCATAGCGGTCTTCCTCCAGCGTCCTTTTCACTGTGCCAAAATCCATTGGTGTGTCAATGATGTCATGGTAGTCCTGGAGAAGCACACAAAACATGATTTAAACTTCCGAAACACTGCAACACACAACTGAAAACATCTGCTTATAGCACGGCCTTAGGTTGTTGCGTTAACATACTGGATAGTTCTGAGGATCCACAGGCTGCCTGAATGGCTCTGAGTCCTCACACTCAAATATGTAGTTGAGCAGACTCTTGCATTGGTCCTTCCAGGCATCTCTGTCTGGTAGCACTTCTACAGAGCGCTGCAAGTATCAAAGAGAAAGAATAACTCACTGACATGTAGCACAATCCATTTTTATTATTATTATTTTTTATCCAAAACAATTCTTCACAATCCTCTTTTGGGTTTTGCTGTCATCTTAAAATGTCAAAGTTCTTTATAGGCGTGAAGAGCACCTCTTCTTCGTGTCTATTTACCTGACGCAGTCTGTGTCCAGCAGATGTTCCTGGTGCTTCTGCATCTTCTTCCTGTAGGCAGCAATCAAATTTGGATGATTTGAATGTGATCTTTAATCAGTGACAATTACATTTTCCAATGATGTGATCACAGGTAACCGCCTAAAAATGGAAAGCAGCCTTCCAACAGTCGTCATATTATAACTGGGTTCATTTTAACTAATCTCCTCTCAGTATTTCAGTACTGTACAGAGATTTTAGACACTTGAGATGTGTAGATTCCTTTTCATTAGGGAGGTGTTCTAAATTCATTCTGATGATGACCTCAAACTCCCAGAGTCATGAGGAACTATCTTTAGCAACAGATGGTATGACCCCCACAGAGCGCTGATCAACATCATTGAGTCACAGTGGGACTACATGAAGAGCCAAAAGAAACTCAGATAGCCCAAATCCACAGACGAACTGTGGCAAGTTCTCCAAGACGCTTAGAAAAACTTCCGTTTTCACACCTCTAGTTCATTTACTCTGGTCCAAATCAGTTGATGAGTTTGTAAACTTGTAGCTTTTTCCCATGGTTTGGTTTCTTTTCATGCAGAGAACAGAAGCAAACTCCAACCCAACCAAAATGTATCACTACAAACTCTGAGAACCTTCAGTCCGCTTATTTGCCAGATGTGTCTGGAGGGGGGGGGACCAACCAAACCAAATACAGGAAGAAGGTGCTGTGGTTCTGGACATGTGAATAATATGAAGAATTTACTCCTAACAATCACATTTATCTCACCAATATTTCAGGAAAAACTGTTCTCCTCACGTCTTCGGAACTCTGCCACATCCTAGAATGCAAAGCATACCCGACTACGGGAAGTCATTTAGCTCAAACTTGCAGCACACTGGAGACGTGCACGACTAGTTGCACATCTACTAGTTACTCTTGCTAGTCGATGCCAGAAATACTAGTTGGTTAAACGTATTAATCCTATTAATGTACAATGACAGGTACCAGTTCAAAGATGTTATGACGTCACCGGCCTCTAACCGGGGCTGCAGCCCCTCTCTCTCTGTGAATAAAAGTTGTAAGAGCGTGAGGTGGAAAGTATACTGATGACAGCTGTGCTAACCAGCGCTGTTCTGCAGTACTCTGGTGTAATGAATGAGTGGCTGTATATCGGCTTTGTTGGAATAAATTGGAATATAACCAAGCAACCAAAGCGATGTGCAACCACGTTCTGCACTGGGATGTGGACCCCATCGTGGAAGAAACCAAGGTTAGCCAAACTCTGAAAGCTAATCGGACATTGTGTTTGTGTTTGCAACGTTATACACGGTGCAAAATGCCGCACATTTCAGCGACAAACATGATTTGATTGTGCTCAGTTTTAAATGTTTTCTGGGGGTTTTCTGTCTTTTGGACTAGTCCAATTTTTTTCTCTCATTTAAACAACTAGCAAATTCATTGCCAGGAACATCCCTACAGCGTACTCGCGTAGTTGGGCTGAATCATGTTCTCGCCACAAATGAACCTCTACGGAGTTTGTTTGGAACTAGACTGAGACCACCTCCTCCGTTTGCTTTGGTCCACACAAGAGTGTGATTAAGGTGTTCACATCTGCACCAACGAACCGCACCAAGGGGGAAAACAAACCAGAGTTTGATTTAAATGGACTAAACAGCACAGGTCTGAGAATTGGTGCTGTTTTAATGGGAAAGCATAGTCATACCAAATCTTGGTTTGATTTTTTAATTCTTTACTTTTTGCAAATTGATATGTACTTTCACAGTAGTGGGGGGGGGATATCAAACAAATTACGAAAAGCTTGTTAATTTGTTCAGACTTACCTCCTCATCATCATCCATTTCTTCCACTGCATTGTAAATCTCCATGATATCTGTGCAGATTGGATTACTGAGAAAGTGAGAAAATGTGTTAGCAAGAAATACAATTAACAATTCTGTGCATCATCACATGATCTATGAACAAACAAGTTCAGTAGCACATACTTGACAAATTTCTGCAGGACATTGGTGATGATTTTTGCAGAGTGGGCAATCTTGCTCCTTGGCTCATTGAAAGTGCGGGCGTTATGTGCAATATACCTGGCATCCCAAATTAATGCTGAGAGGCGCCTGTGGATTACCCGAGGTAAGCAAATGCACAGTGTCTTTACAAATTACACAACACATCAATTATTTGTAATTTATGAGCTGAACACATTTCCAGGATAGAACTATGCCCAAAGTCCAGACTTGGAGTTGGATCATCAGCCAAATTTGAGGAGGGAAGACTGTAAGAACTCACCTGTAGAATCTGTTCATAAGACGCAGTCTGATGGTGCCCAGATCGGTGGGATAGGCGATCACAGTGCAGTAGGTGGGATACTGGACCAAGTCCACAGGACCAGAGAATGGAGCTGCGATCTCTGTAGCATAAACATGGAAAGAAGGAGGGTTAGTACAACGAGTGAGAACCCCTTCCACAGTGCAAGGAAACGGTAGACGTGAATAAGTGACTGATAATAACAAAGTGACTGGACACACGAAAGTGGAAATGTGTGAGTGAAAGCGAAAAAGGAAGATAAAGAACATCCAGTTATGTATACACACCGACAGTGATAAGCTGATCGATGCCAGCGATGATTCGTTCACACTCCTCGTCCCTGCTCCTCTCGCCCCACTCCCCTGGCAGAGGCTTGTACATCAGCTCCCTCATCTCTTCTGCCGTCACAGGGATACCACCTCCTTCTGTGTCTGGCTGCTGGGCTGCACAGCAAATACACTTTTTCAATACATCAGGAAACCTATTAATCAGACTTTGTGAAAAAGACTCCTGTACTATACATTCAACGACAGTAAGCTAGTACAGTAGTAACAGTCTTGAGTACCATCATCTTGAATAGGTTCCACATCCCAAGGACTGAGTTTCTCAGTTTCACCGTTGTCCCACCTGGTACAAACATAAAAAGGATGTTAGCAGCTATCTGTTAACAACCAACTGAGATCAGACAGACAAAGCCTAATTTGTAAAAATAGTTAATATATAACAGCAAATATATTTTGGGAAACTAAGCATGTGGAACCTTGGATGTGCAATTACACCACAACACCTCTGCTGCAGTCTAATCAATCCCAGTAGCATCACTCAGAAATTTCACATTACTCACTGCTGTCTGGCAACATCTACAATGTCCAGGCTTTGCCTTTAACAATCAAAGGTTTTTGAAGAATTACTTTGTCCCCACAATGTGTGTGTTTCCTACTTGACTTTGAAGCACTGGAAGAGACTGTCGGGGTATTCCGGCTGGTAGGGCTCCTGGCAGATGATCGTCCCAAACCACCAGGCATCGTCTATCACTGAGCGAAACCTGTCATCTGCAACAAGGAAAATACACCCAAACTCAGGTGTTTGAGAAAAAAAAAAAAAGAAAAAAGCAGCCTGGCACCCGTCAGTTAGGGTGACTGCACTGATGAATCATTTGAAACAGCATGTATGTGAACAACAACACCTTTCTTTCCCCCTCACCACCAAAATAGCAATGTAGAAAAGGAGGAAAAAAAAAAAAAAAAAAAAAAAAGGAAAACATAGTCCA
>VUQI01049428.1:0-10737 GCA_015106735.1 Paratilapia polleni | reverse complement strand
CTGGCCCGCAAAGTACATGACTTAAAAAGAAAACAAAAAAACAAACAAACCATATTCTCTTTCCTTCTCTTACCTACTTCGCACAGAAAATACAAAAAAAAAAAAGATGGGATGTAAAGAGAAATAAAAATATATCTAAAAAGACTAGAAACATTCAAGTACATCCAAGATAACCAGTGACAACTGCACTGTTTAAAAAACACTTGAAAGCACAATGTGTGATGCCTGAAAAACTATCTGAGCAACACAAATAATACATTTAATTAAGGTGCTTTTAGTGTATCCTTTCTGCACATTAACATTTACCATGGTATGGATCGTGGCTCATTGTAACGCATATCTGCTTTTTTAAATGCAAAAAGCTGCAATTTTCAACTTGGCATATGTATCTTATACATAAGATGTATAGGAAAATAATGTAATGTATAGGAGGGAAACAAAGCAATTGCTATAACTTATCACTGTTCAGTGAATATTTGCCTACTAATTATGGATAGGCTAGATCATTCTTTGCAGTATGTAAATGACATTAACCACGATTCAGTGCTCTCTCACTGTTACAGCCTGTAAAGTAGGAAATAAACTCTGACACTCTTGCCACCCACTGTGTGCGCAGAGATGCACCTTGGCCAAAACAACTCCACTGTTCCTTCAGTGCCTTACAATTAGTGTCATAGCAGTTGGATAGCGCTACACTGAGTGCAACATTAAATTGCTCCATCCCATGTTGGTCAAAGCCTCTGGGGTTAACAACTTTTCTGGAGGAAAGCTGTGTGCACCATTGCGTAAAAGCCAACTTCTGGCAGTGCTGTGTCAGTGTACCATGTTGAAGTAATGCTGTGTGTTTGTGCCTCGCAGCAGGTCCCATATGAACACGTTCCCATCATGGCCGGCAGACAGGATGATCCTGGGGTCAAAAGGGTGAGGTTCAAGGACAAACACCTCAGCCTCATGGCCCTGAAAAAAAGAAAAAAAAAAAAAGAAAGGAAAAAGGAAAAAGCAGTTAAGTTAATCTCTGGTTTAAAAAGAGAATCTGTGGAGGCTACATCATAACCAGTATTATGAGCTATGCTCTGTAGCAGAACATTGTGCACAATTACTTTAAGGATATGCAGCAGCTGTCCTGTGTAGGAGTTCCACACTTTGAGGAGATGGTTGTTAACAGCCGTGATGACTGTATTGTCATGGCGATCCCACGCTACCATGGTGACTTTGGGTTTGAAGTAGCTTTCCTCTTCACTCATTGGTTCAGCACTGAGAGAAAAGAAAAAGATACCCAATTGCAAATTATTCACAATGTTACAAAGTTGATGAAGACTCATGTACAAAGTCCCTTTTATACTGGAATCACATCCATCTCACGATGAATACATTCATTAATAGAGATCCAGAATTAAGTTGTGATGGTTAGTTCAACAATTTAAGAATAATATATCTCAACATTTTTTTGGAAACAGGAGTTCAACTTTAAAAATGTCATGTTTATATGTATAAATTCTATGTAAACTGAACAGTTAAATAAGGACTGAATGTTTGGAAACAGGCCCAGTTTGACACAGAACAAACTGTCCAGAGGAATGCTTTGCTGGGAAACTGAGAACCCCATCTACATCTAGCTCATCTCTTTCTTGGAAGTCCTTGCTTATTTCAGTAAGACAACGCCAAACCACATTCTGCACATATTATAACAGCATGGCTCTACAATAAAGTCGGAGTGCTAAACACCACAGACTGAAAAGCACCTGAAATATAAATCAACCAAGAATGGGAAGAATGGGCTTGAATGTTTCGAAGTGTACCCAGTTTGATACTGAACAAAAATGCTCTGCTGGAAAGCAGAGAACATCAGATCTAACTAGCAAATTAAAACAAATACATTAGAAATATCTTCCCTTTCCATTTTTTCCCTTTTGTTACTGTCCAGGAATAACTAGCCTACAGCAAGGAAGTGTAGCTACACATATCTTTTAAGACGAAACAAATCTTAATCCTGGGTACATAATATGTCTGAACCAGACAAACGGATTCATAAAACAACCCTGTAATTACAAAGAAATGCATTATTCAGTATTACATTTCAGTGGTATGTGTAATTATATAGAAAGAAAACCTTTGTGACTTGCTTTACAAACAGATGACCGAGCCAATACAATCTGACAGCTGAACAAATAAGCATTTGGACAAATGGCTTCCTCAGCTGTTGTCAGCACCTGGTTTACTTGGACATGTTCCGACAACTCCTTGAGGAGGCTTAGGCTGCAAATGGCTGCTTTTCATTCAGCAAATCGAAAACGTTTTTTTTTTTTATTCCAAATGGGAATCTTGCTCTTGTATACCCTGATGCTTATTCTGTGTGTATATCCTCTTGTCATTATACTGTTACTGAACCCAAATCAAAGGCACCAAGATAAGACCACTTTCATCAATGCTGGTTTACAAGAACAAAGACTCACCCTGGAAGAGTGGCGGACATGTTAAGCAGGATGCACCTCCACTGCTGCCGCTGATGGAGCTTCCAGATCCGTGCTGTTCCATCTCGACTTCCACTTACAAACCTGACATGGGTCAGCGACAAAAGCCTTACACCATCACTCTGTACACTGTTAAGCTCAATTAAATATTAACTCTGAATATTGCAAAATTCAATATTTAATAATAATAGTTTTTCAATTACCTTTCACCTGAGTGGCAAAATTGGATGCTATCAACTTTGTCCTAGAAAGCAGATACATAGAGAATGATCATAAGGGAAAAAACAAGACTTTTCTCATGTTGAATCTGGATATGCAGCTCAAAGTTTAGTCAGTACGTAACAACATGCTAAACATCAAAGTTTGGCCCTGGAGACGATCCTTTACCGTGTGCTCATGGAGCTCTGATATCCTTTCTGGACTCCCATTTCCCAAGTAATATATTCGGATGACATCATCAGTACTTCCTGTTGCTAAAAACATCCCACCTGGAGAAAAATTGATTGCATGTAATTTCATGTTACAGATGGCGATGAAGCAGCATAGAGTACATACAGGTTTGTTAAATACTAACAGCCTTCTTACACACTTACACACAGAGTACAACATAACCTAAAATGACTAATTACCTGGACTGAATGAGGAGCACACAGTCTGAACTCCTGGCCTTGGCCGCTCTGTAAATTTGATTGGCCGATCGCTTGAAGGAGAATAGAGGAAATGTTACTGGTTTTATACAAAAGAGAACACGTGACTAAATTAGGAGCAGACACTTACCCATCATCACTGAAAAACATACTGATATCTGGGAATGCACCGTGATACCAATTTTCATCTTCACCATTTAGTTTCTACCTGTTGTCCTGTCTTTCAACAAAAGCTTTCGGTTAACGTTTCATCCAAACTAACCAGCGTTTCAACTTCAAGATGACAGACGAGATCACAGCCAGGTCAGATGTCAGGTTGACATAATTTTGCTCAGATAAAGGACATCCACATACCTGCATATCACTTATGCAGGAATGCAAGGTTCAGAATACAACTAGCTGTTTTCTAGTTTAGGTTCCTTAAGGCAAGGCAGGCACCAGTAGAAAAGGTGATGTAACAGCAGTATACCAGCAGCCAGTGCTGGGAGAGAAAAACACTTTCAACCCAGTTTGACCTGTTTTCCAGTTATGCCTTAGGTCTATTGCCAATTTCCATTAGAAGAATAATTTCTAATGGAAATTATTCCAGATGCTATTTGCAAGGCAATCCACAACTTGCCACAAACCAAACTGTGTTTTCCACAAATACAGAATATATGAACATTTCTTTTCAAACTTTAATACAGCAGTTTTAGTTTTCTGCTCCAGCTAAGAAACGGCATTTAACAGATTACTAACGTAACGGGGTAAGGATATTTCTCAACAACATACTTAACAAGCAGCACTCACCTAAAATTTATGTTGTTGACATCCCACTGCCAGAAGCAGACAGTAGCATCAGTTCCAGTGGACAGCATGTAACGTTTAGAGCCCTTGGCAAACGGTGAAAACTGAAACCACAAGACAACCAAACATCAGGCCCCTGGAATAATCCAGTCAGTCAATCTATGCAGACAGAAACCTGCATTCTGCATAGAAAGTTGAATATTAACATTTTCCCCCCGCTGTACCAGTCAAACCAAAATCCTGATCCTGAGCCAAAATTTAAAAGGACGAGGTTAAATTTTATTTTCTGCTGTGCACCAACAAGTCTTCAGTGTTTCAAGTAAACGGCTGACAGTAACAATGATTTCCAGACTGACTGGACCAGAAATGCTTTTACGGGCTTCAGAGCATTAGTTCATTTTCACCAGAAGGCCAAACAGTGAAATGGAAAAAAAAAAAAAAACAACAGAGCACAGACAACTGTAACACAGTAAATATGTTCCCATCAGCCCAGTATCATGTAACAATGTTTCTACACATTGCTATGGGTTATAAAAGTGAGTTATAAAAAGAAGATACAATGAACCCTGAGGGAACATTTCTTTCACATAAACCAAGACCTGGTGAGACATGCCATTTTATTTCAGGCAATCAGGCAGCTTCTGTGCCATTAAAAACAACTGTATGGTAGATAAAATTAACTCACTGAAATAACAAATGCTTTTTCAGATTGAAAGCAGACAGCAAGGGAAATGTACCAAAGTCAAGATGCTCTTAATTATGTTTTTTTTTTTCTCCATCCCATTTAAGGACATTTTCTTCATACTCACTGAACACATCTATTGTCTTTCCCCAATTTGTAATTTGCTGTCACTGAAAAAAAATAAAGGGTAAGGGTCCAAAAATTAATAAATAAATGCTGTATGTTAAGGTGGAGAACAATAAGGTCATTCAGAGGATATGGACAGGAAAGGAAACAGCAGAGCTGCAGGTGTAACCTCTCTGTGGAATTATGAGAGCTGCATGGCTGGAAATTAATCTTCCAGCACTGATATAGCTATAACTGCCTGATTTTAGAGCATGTAACACTACACAATAGTCAGGGTTAAAAGGAAAAAACAAAAGAAATGAATGAAATACATTTGTCATTTAGTGTGGGAAAAAGTGTGTACATTTTCATATTTAAATTTAAATCAAAAAGCATTAAAGCCAGCAGTGCAATTTCCACTTTAGAACTGCTCTAGGTTTTGTTGCTGCTCTTACTTTTTGGCAACACTGAGGACATGGCCATCTTTGAAGAAACTTTACTGAACTCTCACTAGACAAAACTGAAATGGGTTTTGTGCTTTTGTTAGGTTCTGGCTATGAAAGAAGGTTATTTAAATCATTAAGTGCCATGAAAGATTAAAAAAAAAAATCAAACACTGCCCGTCTAGCTTTCAGGGCTAACCCTACTATCAGTGAATGTTGATACAGAAAATCTGGTGCACTGCCAAAGCGATCCAGGTGGAACTCATGCTCTGCAGCTTCTGTTCCGGGAGGTGAGTATGCAGCCATAAATAGACTATTGTGACAGCAATTGTTTTGGGTCAAGGGGTTTACCAAGAAAATCTTCCACCAAACCAAAAGGTACTGTCACATCATCACTCCCAAAGAGAGGATTTTGTCTTGAAAAAAAAACCCCACACACAAGACAAACCCACATTTAAAATATCTTCATAATGTAATGATAGAAACCCCTTTACCTGAAGGGAGGTAATGGATCCACTATGTCCCTGCAGCACAGCTACAGCGGCACAGGTACGAAGGCACCACACACGGATGGTTTTGTCACAGCTTCCTGCAGCAATTAGTGTGTTCTCATAGTTGACTGCCAAGTCTGTGATCTCTGCAGAGTGTCCTCGCAGCGTTGAATGAAGCCTTCCATCAAACGAAGACCAAATCTTCACCAAACAGTCATCTGAGCCCTGAAAAACAATAACAACAGCGTGTGCTTTAGTATATGTGACAAGATAGGTCTGGGGTACAAAGTTAAGATGGCACTGGGCTCCAAGGAGCTTGGAAGGGAACATAACTTTTAACAATGTATGTACAGTAGGTGCAATCTGAGTTACCATTCAGAAAATCACTGATTACTGTGCATAAAATATGGGTTTATTTTTGAGAAGGGTGACAAGCTTCATCTTACTGTGAAGATCCTGAGACCAGTGCGATCAAATGCGATACAATACACTGCAGACAGATGCCCCAGGATCCGCCTATGTAGACGCATGTGCTCATAGTTGCTGACAGGACAGATGGAGCTGAAGCGCTGCACTCCTGTCAGCTCTCTCCCTCGATGCACCTTCACTGTTGATAGCATGCAATCAGAAAACAACAGTAAACTGAGTTGCAATACAACTATGTTATTTATATTTACTCTAATGTGGGCAGAAGTAGAGGGTCATTACCACCACGGGATAACCTCAACTAAAGGAAAATACAAGATGTTATTCTTGGGCTTAACTAAGCATGTAAATGCATTTTCTTTCCAATAAACCTTAAGCCTTTACATAAAGCACCAAATAAAAGTCAGGTTTCTCTCACTATCATCTTTCCTTTTATACTAATCATTTCAGTTCCATAAAATTTATTTATGCAAACACAGCTTGAAATTAAACTCAAGTCCCCAATTCAAAACGGATCTGTAAACAAGAACAAAATCACTTCCCTTTCTTAAAGCTGCTACAGCTGGTTTTCATATGTTGCTAGGGCAAACAACAAAATATGAGAGAAACAAGAACTCATCCATAAGGTGTTTTATTTTTGATTTAAGGTCTTACAGCTTTAAAGGTTTTAGTTCACAATTTATTTTGAAAAGGTAGCCTGCTAAAGAGTTAATTCACTAGCATTTTCTACATGTGCGCTACTTGCCCTGAGGAAGGAAAAGGCCTTACAAGAATATTTATAGCAATGTGAAGGAGATAGATGGCCCAACAGCAGGATCAAACAGAAATCAGGATTAATCAATAATCCCATGGAATCATCTGAGTAAAGGATTAAAGCAATAATTCCACACAAACTTTCAGAAATTATGATTTATGATTAACAGCTCGCCAGGTCAAGGCAAGCAATCTGGCAGGGCACCAGTCAGTCAGCCATAAGCAAAATAAACACCTAAATGCTTAAATGTGCACATTACCCAGTTATTCATTGTCAGCACACATTAATTTTAATGTGTGCATTATCCTTCTATCCATTTCATTTCTTACCACACAGAAGTGTATTGAGTGAGGTCAGGCCTACCTAGGGGTGGTGGTTTCTTGCAGTTCAAAGGCCTCTCTGGTGGTCTGCCCCGGTGAAGGGCTGCATATGACGAAGCTTTAAACCTCACACTGTCACAGTCTGAAAATCAAAACCAAAAGTTCACAGAATGATTGAGGTGATTACCAGCTGTATTACTTGACACAGACAGTATCAATTCTGGTCACTGCACAGACCATGATACTATTGAAACCTTTATATAATGCTAACTCAGTGTGTATCTGTGTAATGTCCACCATATGCAATGTTCTTGGAGGGTGCATACCTTTTGCAGTCCTAAGCAAGGACTGCTTTCCAGACCCCAGGAGAGAGTGAACACCTGGGACACATGATGGCACCTCTTTGTCAAGAAGTGGTCCAATTTGCTTACATATCTGTAGCAAGTGGTCTGGTGCAATATGTCTGTTGCCTGCAACCTGGCAGGGCAAACAAAAATCAGAGTATTGACATGAAAGTGAGTACAGACCACTGTCATAAACACAGGTACTTAAAATGACAAAATGAATAGATAACAACTTTGATGACCAATAAATAAACTAAAATAGTGAAAAATAAATTAGTAAACATCTTAAATATAGATGGACAAATAGAAAGGCTTCTGAACTCCAACTCTAAGAGGCGGGGCTTCTTATGCTTTTATGGACCAATCACAGCGCAGGTCACATCCACACTAACGCAGAGACAGCGCATCTCAGCCTCTGATTGGCCAATGGAGCCGTCTCGACATAGAGAGAAGCCAAAGTACCCACCCTATCTGCAGTATAACAGTCGGGGCTAAATAATATTAAACTCACTGTCCAAATGCCGTTTTTTCTGCACCACACAAGAGTTCACACTGAAAAATGTAGTAAGTGAGAGCGAGTTTTGACCTTGCCAATCATCATAACTCGAGGATTTCCGTCAGTAACCGAGAAGGAAAAAAGAACAAAGACCGTAAACAAGCACAGAGCGTGGCCACACGGTCCCCCAGTCACAAGACAATAACAATCGCCGACAAGCACATAACAACAGATGTTAAGTTAAAGCTTACCACATCTTCATATGTTCTCGGGTGCTCGTTTCCAAGCCAGTCCAACCTCCCGGGTAAGAGCTGTCGAAAACAGAGTTTGATAAAGCGGGGTCAGCACAGAAAAAGCCAGCAGTTTCACATCTAGCTAGTAAAAACCGGGTGATGTCAAACGAGTGAGACGTACAGGAGTATTAAAAGTCGACTGAGTGAAACAAGTTTTATCCCCGGACTCAGTCAAGACCGACGGATAGCAGCTAGTTAGCAGTTAATAAGCAAAGACAGCACGGATACACACCTGATATTCTTCTAGTTCGCTCGCAAGGACCTGCGGAGGATTAAAAACACGAGTCAGATAAGAATACCTCTATCAACTCAACTCATTATCAACTGGCTAGTCAACTATTTTCAAATACAACACAGTGTGCCAGTCCAAGCACGCCAGCTCACCTCAGCCGCTCTCCGACATGGACCCGTTGTTAGAAAACGAGATATCAAGTAATAGAGCTCTGAAATGAACAGTGAGCACATTTAACCGTTAGAAAAGCAACTGGGATATCAATTAATACGAGCGACATCGTTGTACATTAAAAGCTTTCAACTGGGTTTACTTCTACGGCTTACCCGACTCAAGGAGCGAAATGTTCCGATTTTTGGCCATTGAATCGGTCGTGATTTGGAGAGGTGAAACAAATTTTACGCTAACTTTATGGCTACAGAGAATATGATATATTTATTTAATTTCAGTTACACAGCTCTGGCCCCCTCCACGGTTGCTCCCGCTTTCTATTCAGCCTGTTTGCAGTCGCCATTGGAAGGATGAGGCCTCAGCGATACGGCTTACTTCCGCCACAGCGGAGTAACACAGGAAAAAGGGGGTGGGGAGGAGCGTTCGCTCAACAAAAGACAAAAGTATACGTTCGCTTGTTGGTTACCTATATGGCAGGGTTTGAGTTTAACGTTAGGTATTGATACGACTTCCCAGCCACGTGTCAATAACAATTAATTTTAGAAAATTAACACATTGCAGTAATCAAGCGTGCGCCCCCTTTTTACTCACCAAGGTCGTGAGTTCTGCACATGACGTCATAGATAATGGTTGCCAATTTGCCTTATCAACCTCCTGATTAATAATAATTTTATCCAGTTCTTAAAATTACTAATTCAGCTAGGGATTGAGCCTTATAATGTCTCCATCCATGCCTTTATATATATAAATATATATATATATATATATATATATATATACACACACACACAATATATTTCATAACTTATTTGTAAACAAAAGGTATTTCACAATGTCTTTTATTATTGGTAGGCTATTATGAATTTGTTTTTTATTTATATTCCTTTGAAAATCTCCAGCTTTTTTCAAAGAACCAAATATTTGATTGCACATTTCTTTAACCCTTAGATGCATAAGTGGGTCAAAAATGACCCGGTGTGGTTTTCTTGCAACATCTTTGTAGTGAAAAGTTATCATTTCATATTCCAGCACTTCCTCAAAAAACATGCTATTGATATCCTGCCATTTAAATTTTGAACTTACCTTTTATACATTTTACAAAATTGTATTGTATTTTTGTATTACTACCCCAAGCCTCCATAAGTGGGTCAAAAATGACCCGCATTCATTTCCTATGGAATTTCATGGGAACCTTTGATTCTTATCAACTGTGACTGTCAGGAATAATTTTTTTGTGGACCACACAGAGTGTCACCCCTTAAGAAGATTATTTTACACAGCAAGAACTGATACATGTACACGATCAGGCATAACATGACCACCTGCCTAATATTGTGTTGGTCCCTCTTTTGCTGTCCATATGCAACAAACTGTGATGCACTGTGTATTCTGACACCTTTCTATCAGAACCAGCATTAACTTCTTCGGCAATTTGAGCCACAGTAGCTCATCTGTTGGCTGACCACACGGGCCAGCCTTCGTTCCCCACGTGCATCAGTGAACCTTGGCCACCCATGACCCTGTCTAGGTTCACCACTGATCCTTCCTTGGACCACTTTTGATAGATACTGACCACTGCAGACCCCACAAGAGCTGCCGTTTTGGAGATGCTCTGACTCAGTCATCTAGCCATCACAATTTGGCCCCTGTCAAACTCACTCAAATCCTTAATGCTTGCCCATTTTTCCTGCTTCTAACACATCAACTTTGAGGGCAAAATGTTCACTTGCTCCCTAATATATCCAACCCACTAACAGGTGGATGAAGAGATAATCAGTGTTATTCACTTGACCTGTCAGTGGTCATAATCTTATGCCCTATCGGTGTACAACTGAAATGGTCCTACAGATACTGGACTCAGAATCTGAAATATCAGATGATGAGGACAGGGCCAACCAAAGAGAGGTGTCAGATCTGCCCAAGTAACAAAGATCATAAAGTCAGCAGTTGGTGTGGGAAATGCAATGTACCTATGTGCAATGATCACAGCCAGAAACAGGTAGTTTGTCACAACTGCATACAGTGAGGAGGCAAGGCAAGAAAAGAGAGAGGAACTGTCTGGACAGTTACACACAT
>VUQI01049427.1:9897-26419 GCA_015106735.1 Paratilapia polleni | reverse complement strand
AAAAAGGCACACACATTTATGGTTTGGGGGATTCTTTATTGGGTTTATTGAGTTTGATATTTTGGGAGAATTATTTAAGTGACAGTTTATGGAAAGTGAAGAAGCAGAGGGGGACTGGCCATCCTACCTGTGTTACAAAGAAAAAACCTTAATCAGAGCTGTTCACAATTTATAATTATTTGTCTTGTAAACCTTAATTCTGTATTGTATAATTATTAAGAATGTGTTAGGAGCTCAATCACCTGCTTATGAGCCCCTGGGGCAAACCAAAGTGCCAGGTTAGGAGAGTTTAAGTTAAGGTGTTTCAAATATATGTAATCTATTAATGCATAGATATTGTTGAATTATTTATAGGAATTTGTATACATGTAAATATTTATTTTTTGTGTTATATGTTGGGTTGGTGTTGGTTTAGGTGGATATTTAGTCCTTCATTTGGTTTTGTGACCCATAGACTTGGGTCATTCCAGATACTCACCTGAGGCAGGTAGAGTATAAAAGGAAGTCAGTTGCTTTTAGAAGGGGAGACATGTATGTGTACATTGGCGCATAGGTGTTTGTGAACTCTTGTGCTTATAATAAAGGCCACAAGTTGGTGGATGAATTTTATTCCAGCCCCATGCCCTTTTGTGTAAACCTCAAGTTACTGCCGGCCAGACTGACAGGTACCAACAACCATGCCACTAATAAAGGTCACTTAAATCACCTTTCTTCCCCATTCTGATGTTCGGTTTGAACTTCAGCGGGTTGTCTTGACTATGTCTACATGCCTAAATGTATTGAGCTGCTGCCCTGTGATTGGCTGATTAGATATTTGTATTAACAGGCAGTTGAACAGGTGTACCTAACAAAGTGGTTGGTGAGTGTAGTTTAACATTGAAGATATGCTTTTATTAGTAATATTTTACATATTTCTACTGTGGTTTTTTTTTTAATTTGCTTTTTTTACTCATTCAGTAATTAAAACCATGTATGCAATGACTTTGCAGAGACCAATGATTTATATGAAAAAAAAAATCAGGACATCACCATAAAAACTCCCAGTCACCTAACACCTAATGGGCAAAGGCTTCAGGGTGGCCAATCTGGATCACTCTGGTCCTGTTCCTTACCCTGGACTGAATTAGTAGCTTGTCTTTCAGCCAGTACCTCCCTTACCAGTCTGGCATGGAGAGTGTGTGGGCTGGGATGGATTAATGATGTCAGGCCAGTAGTTTTGTCACAGCCACTCCCAGTCTGCATATAAAGCCACTAATCACCAATCTACCTTTCGCAGACTATTTCGAGTTCATGCTAAATATTATTGTTGTGAGTTGTAGGTCTAGTGACTCATACTTTCCATCGACATCTTAGTCATTCAGCCACTACAATGAGAAGGAGTGGCTTTCTGCTGACACACATTCCCACACATTTTTTCATCCAGTCATTTTCAACCATAGTGTATGTTCCACAAATTTCAGATGTGTCAGGATGGGCCTTAGTGGAAACTCAGTGACTAATTATTAACAACAGCAAAGTAAACTTCACGTTTAAACAAAAATAATTACCTAATCAGAAAACTCATTATAAAGAGAAAACATCATGATATGACAACGGAGCACGTCATCCGGCTTGTTAACACTCATAGCTGTGATGTTTTGTGACCTCTGTCACATATAGCAGTCTATTAGGAGAGAGCTGAATCAAAAGCTGAAAACAGGAGTGCCTAAAGGTGGATTGTTGCTTTGTTTTTCAAAACCACCCGCTGGAAAGATGTAACACTGACACACACCAACAGAGGCATCTCCTCATTCCCTCAATTAAAAGTTGCTCTTGATCACACAGCAAATATGTACAGTCTGTGCAAAAGTCTTGAGCCACCCTTTCTTTATACTTTCCTTCCAAGGAGCCAGACTTTTGTGTAATTCTTGAGCAATACTTCTTCAGGCTTACTGAAGGCCTTTCAAAGATTTTCTTTGGTCATTGGCTGCTTTTTCACTCATTTTCAGTCCAGACCTTGTACCTGACCATTTTCAGAGGAATATTTTTGTTTGTTAAGCCACTTAACACTGACCTATAAATCACTCAAACAAAAGGCACCTAACTCAAGAGATGAACCTTGAGTTAGGTGCTTTTGACTTTATTAAATAAAAGTTAAAAAAATTGTATCTTTAGGCAATTTGTTACTAACAGCCTGTTGCAAAAACACACAATTTGTTCCAATTTCTTTAGTTGAACCTACAAAAAATGATAACACAGTCTGACAGGTATAAAATAGTATTTTTGCACCAGCAAGGTGATTCCCAAAGAGCTATTAGCCAAAAACTTGGCATATCTTGGCATGGTGTGCAGTGTGTAAAAAAGAATTTGAGGAAACTGGACAAGTAGAGAACAAAAGAAGAAGTGGAAGGCCTAAAAACTATCTACAGCAAATTAACATTATCTGAAATATTCTTAACAAATGGGAAAGAAATCCACCAAAGACCTGACACAGGACCTGAGAGATCCATCTGGCCCTTCAGTTGATCCATCTACTGTTCACCAAAACCTCAACAGAAATGGTCTCAATGAAAGAGTGACTGTCAAAAAGCCATTCTTGGGGTAAGGATTGCCAAATTACACAAGAACTGGACTGAAAATCAGTGCCAACAGGTCTTATGAAGTGATGAATCCAAATCAATTTTCCTAACAAAATATAAAGAAATGACGGGTGGCTCAAGACTTTTGCACCTTACTGTACATAGGAAAACCAGTTGACTGGCATCATATATGAACTTGCATCTGTATGCACACTACAGGTGATGTGACAGTGACTTAATTGTGGCTCTAATGGCACCTAACAGCTTGGCATTGTCAGCACACTAAAGTGTGTGAACATGAGTTTTAAAACAGAATTGTCAGCACAGTGTGGTAAGTGATGAGTCATTAGTACTGACCAAGAGCCAAATTAAAACTTAACACATTACAGTACATTCTGGTCATTTTATGTTATAGGAAAGTAAAAATAACACATTCCGCCTTCAAGCTATTTTGCATGTTCTGCTGTCAAGGAAAACTACTGCCTAATGCTCTAGTGTTTGTGAGTGCTGCTGTGACTCTCTCACTGGCTAAGCTTTCTTAGTGAGTGAGTTGTGTGTGTGCACACTGTGGGGAGTCAGCATGCAGGCTCATTTCACGTGGTTCGAAAGGTGAAGGGCTATTAGGGGAAAGGTGAGTATGGGACTGGTGCTCAGGGTTACTCAGTAACTGGGGCTCTGTTCTTCCCCTCTTAGACCTCTACTGCTGCTTGTGCACAGCCACCCCCACACCTCCCGCCACACACACATTACAGCTGTATCACTGTGTTCCTTCCTTTTTCCTTGTGATGTTTCTCTGAAATAATGAAGCAATACTTTATTTCTCAAATTCATTTACTTGTTGGAAAGCATGAAAGTTTATGCAAAGATAACTTGTACAAGTGTAAATAAAGGTGGAAAAAGTGACAAAAATAGTTTACCAACTGCTAATAACAGATTTTGGTTTTAGGCAGTCAGGAAAATAAAAATTTAGCATTACATTAAGAAGAAATTTTGAGTGAGGAACATCAGGAGCAAAGCTAGGAGAAGCTACAACAGCTTCCTCTTAACAGAAAATGAAGGGGTTTATAGAAAATGTCTTCTTCTATCTGTGAATTTCATTTCCTTTTAAGGAAGGAAAGACATGAATAAAGAAAATACAGCAAATGTGAGATAGAGGCAACTATCTGTTGGTGTTTTTTGTTTAGTATATGATAAGACACATAGAAGTTAGTAAGTGATCTGTTAATGAGATGCAGATGCTTCAAGCTTCAAAGTAACACTGCAGTGATGGGGTCACCAGAGAGGATGTTGCCACCTGTGACTGGATAAAAGCCTCGTTGCTTTGCATCACAGTCCAGGCGTCAAAACAGTTGTGTGTAATGCAGCTCTAGCCTGTGCTCATAGGCCTGTTTGTTTACAGTCCCTGAGCAGGAACACATGAATTTGGGTTGATTTGGTCTGTAGCTGTGACCCCGGTGACAAGAACAACCCCTGTTCATATAATCACTGTATTGTTTTTCCCTCTTCTGCGCAAACACACACACGAACACAGCTTGGCCCAATTCTTTTGGCTCAGGATGGTAGTCACGGGACTGTGCTTTGAAGAAGCGTACAGCACGGCTGCCAGCGGACCAATGAGAGCGAAGACACTGTTCTTGGTGTGAGTAATGATTGACAGCATGCTGGATTACTCACCAAAGCATTAGTCATGCTAAATTTGTTACATGTTCTTGTTCCCCATTCTGTTCGTGTGAATAGGTTTGTCTGTCGCTCAGGTCCACGGAGTTGGTCGTGTGCTGGTGGCAAACCAAAAAGTTTGGGATGATAACATCAACTGTTCTTCAATATATCAGTTAATAATTAAGGTTGGTAAAATATCTAAATTAAATACACATTACATACATAAATGCATCATCACTTTAAAAAAATAAAAAATAAAAAAAAAAGAACCTTACTATGGTACTGTGCATAACTTTCCAAAATATTCTTTGTTCATGCTGGGAAAAAAACAGCATGAGTGACTAAAATCCAACAACAACACAGGAAAAATCTGGTCATTAGTGACACAATTTGGAAATCACTGCCCATGCTTATGTTCAGCCCAGGACTCTGTACAAAGTGTTCATGCTGGCTAAAGCAAACATGTTTCTGCTGTGAGGAAAAGCTTACACAATGAAGTATCTCAGCCACACGCAATACTGTACAAGCATTCTGGGGCACCATCAGGGGGTCCAACCTTTTCTAACAGTGTGAGGGTAAAGCAGCTCCATCATTGGCTAGTCTTTGGATGGAGAGAGCCAGTCAGCTTTGCGCTGTCCTCTCATCCCACAACTATCCAAACACTGTGCTGTTAGCGTCTCTGATATGCTTTGTTTATCAGGCCACCTGGACGTGCATCTGGTCAGCTAGGGAGTATGCCTGTCAATAGCAATAGCCAGATGGATGCGCATTAATAACCGTGTCTTATGTGTCAAACTCACAAGCAGCAAATGCTGACTTCTGAGGCAGTTTTGAAGTTTCTGATGCCATGTTATGTTGAGTGGAGTGAATAAAATGCTGATTAGGGTAATGGGAACAGCAGACAATCAGAAGAGAAAATTAATTACTGTGCACTCCTATTTCAGGTCAGCACTTCACAGTGTTCCCCTTCCTGCGCTAATAGACAAATTATATAATAGCCTCCAAAGAGAGAGAGAGAAGTTTGACACAAGGTAACCTCGCAAAATTACAAAAGCAACACAGAGAAATAATTATGAGTAGTACTTATATGAGACAGGAGATATTTAAGCTTCATAATAAGATGGGTGGTCATACCCTGTGCTTCAGCTAGGGCACAATGCATGGAGAGCATGTTACATAATTAATGTCTTCAGTCAAATGGGCCTAATAGGAGATGTTAGGGGTGAAAGGCTCATTTCAAACCAAGAATTTGGCCGAAGGGAGGGAATCCAGAAACAAAGCATTTTCCAAGTATTGGGTAAGACGATGTTACACATAATTATTGACGATTACGATTTTTGGATAAAAACTTGCCCTCTTGCAGCAAGTTTGCGTTCACTATTTAACGGGAGCACACATGATGCAACTGTTTCTATTCTCGAAGTGCAGGACAGTCTGTGAAACAAAGGGCCTAAACAGATAATTCATTAACACTCTACACCTTGTTGTGTGCCAGTTTGGTACTTTAGTATCACAAAGTCCATCCTTTCATCACCGATTTCAAAACAACTTCCAGTTGGATACAACGTTATCTTCTAGGAAGATTAAGAAAGCAGAAGAACATCCTGTATCTTGTGTGGGCCATGGTGTGATGGGTAAACAAACATGTGAGCAGTAACTGTTTTTTGCTTTTTTTTTCCACTGAAATTTGTAGTGCGTTTCAAATTCAAGAGATTATCATTTAGTCAATCTGGAGTAACCAGTATGGACATTTATTAAAATATATTGCAATAAAAAAGCGAATAAAAAGGGTACATTATAGAAAATGGAAGTTAATTGCTGGGACAGTTGACCTGACATGTGGTGCAGAAATGTTAGGGGGAAAAAAAGAATGAACAGCTTCATGTGAATGTCACTCTGACATGTCCTACCCATCTAAACATTGTTGCAGTGGCTTCCTCCTAACAGGATAATGCCCCCACCACACAGCAAAAACCTGTTCAGGAACCTGGCTTCCAACACCCCAGAACGCAATCCAAGCAATAAGCAATTGAGCAATAAATGAGATGTTGTGGAACGTGTCCAATCCACGGAAGCACCACCCCAAAGCATTGATTGCCAGTGTCCTGGCACCAGCCGCCACAGGAAACCGCCAAAAGATCCTGTGTGCATGTCTTGACAAGTCAGAGCTGTTGTGGAGGCACAAGGGCAACCTACACAATACTAGTTTTATTGTTGTGGCTTACTGGTGTGTCTGTTCCACAAAATCATCTGGAGCATTTACAACAGAAGAATATACTTTTTTTTGCTTGCCTGACTTTTAATAAAGAGCTTATTTTTATTTTAACTATTTTTTTAAAAAGCAATCTGTAATATTTGGTCTTACACTAGATAAAAATTCAAAATTGAGTTTTACATTATAACATAAAAACTTGAATAGAAACACTTCCACCCTTGTTTCACTTTGCAAAGACATTAGTCAACATGCAACTTAATGAATTTACAGCAGTGTTATGCATAAGTTGATTATGCACATTAAAATTAAAAACCAAAATCTCAGACCACGGAGGTTGCTGCATGTTTGAAAGAATTTATTAGAAATATTTTAAGCTTTCATTGTTTAATTAAATTTGCCAGTGCTAAATATACCATTGTCTGTATATCCAGGCTCATAAGGAAATGAGAGAAGAAATGAAGCCTTTAAGAGTTACTCTGTGTTCACCTATTGGTAAGGCATGTTCTCATTCAGTCATTACTGTATTCTACTAATAAAACAAATCGTTTCTTTCTGTCACTGAAAAAATGCAGTGAAGGCAGTGTATTTAGTTTTCAGAAAGAAAAAGATGACAGAAGCACAGGCATAACAACTCTGTGATGGGCCCCAGGGCAGATATTTTTTTTGGGCCCTTACCACCATGTAGTACCGGAGCAAACACAGCATCTCCATCTCACTCTCGCTCTGTCTCTCTCTCACACACACACACACACACACACAGTAATTGCAAAAATAATATCAGTAGCATTATTCCAGCTTTTAATCAGCACAATGGACAACAACTGCAGTCAGAGGTCGGGGGAACGGACACATTTATTTAAGCTTATGCTGTAAACTTGCAACATCTTCTTCAACCAGGCTACGACAAGCCCAAAACACATTTAGCCTGGCTAAAGTAACATAAAGACAGCTATAATGTCTGTAACTATGAGCAAACGAGAGAAACCCATTAAACACAGGTCCTCACAGACTGACTGTACGGGGTGACCGTACCAAAGAGGCACAGTCATTTATACAATTCCTCATTCAACAATCGTTTCCAATGGACCGGATTCTAGATATATCACACACGCACGCACAGTATGAGTGAGTACTTTAAACAAATATATGTGGTAACAATGTTTCAGGCCTTTACAAAAACACAAACTACTCATCCATCAGAACTTCATCTTTCGGGCCTTGCACTCAGCAAAGACTTTGACAACACTGCTCAGATCCAAAGTCCTGTTGGTATACTCATCCTGCTCTCTTCTCTCCTTCTGCTTTTGAGCACTACTTTTTTTTTTGTGTGTGTTGGCTTGCTAAACATAATTTACAGTATAATGGAATTCCTATCATTTGTCCACTCTATCCAGTATTTTTAATGTACGTATTACGTGTAATGCTGAGGGATAATTTGTTAGTTTTACTAACTGAATTTCTCCTGGCTCCTGGAGTGCTTCCCAGGCTACCCTGTTGGATGTTACGCCTTTAGACTGAAGAACTTACTAATCTTTTCTGAAATAAATAACACTAGAACAGCATCACTATGCTGTGACAACAAATCCTCACTTCTACTATTTACCAAGCCATACTTGAGGAGATGATTTATTTCCAAGTAAGGTAACAACAAAATTTCAAGGGCAGATTTGCAGAAGGATCTCCATAGTGGCTTTGAATTTGTCATTTTCCTTTCAAAGTTTCTGCTGAGGCAATAGACAAGCAGTCATCTGATGTTCCTCATTTCTCGCCAGCTACTGGAGCAAATAGGAAGTAAGAAAAAACTCAGCACTGTCCTTTAACCCGGATTCCTTCAGGTCTTATGCTTCAGCTGGCAAAAGCTCAGTATCTGTTGTCATTTGGAGAGAATGATGAGATGAATGTTTGCCACCAGACTTACTGCCCCCTCTAAGTGGTGACTCCAGTACTTTCAGGTGTTTCTACACATTTTCATTTCCAGTTCCTATCATTTCCACGCTCAAATTTCCAGACTTGTCTGTAGATTTTTTCAGACAACATAAAAAAAGTTTGAGGTTTCTTATGTAAATAAATGTTTTTGATAAGTATGTGTGTTACATGTGACTATGTACGCTATGTTATTTCCACACAATTGCCAGAAGATTGTAGCTCTAGGTACTGTAGACCATACAAATAAATTGGCTCCAAAACCAGACAAGGCCAGTGCAGATTTTTAGAGCAATGTAAAAACAGCAAGTCCTGTTATTCACTTCTATTGATTTCCCTTAACATGCTGAATTTGTATTATTTCACACATATTTTTAGTCTGTTATGAATAAAGACTGAAAATGAGCTGAAAAAGTATTACTTAATTTCATTAACATTATGTCTGTTCAGCCTTGTTAATTCGCTGTGTCTGTGGAAATTGCAATGAGCATAGCCATACCTTCAAAGATATTACCACATTTTCTTTTAAACTAATTTGGTAGAGGATGTCTGCATTTGGCACAGCTGTACATGGGGCAGAGCTGTTTTACAGACTATAGCGTTCAGTCACACACCATTCTTGCCTTGCTTTCTACGGCAGCAAGCTCGCTCTGGAGCTCTCTCTCACACGGTGGTAAATATTTGCCAAGAAAAATGCTCTGCTTATGTGATCACTTTATTTTTAGACATTCTGAATTTTATATTTTAGAAAACAGAAGAGGTGAAATAGTTTTCAATAGTATTTTTTTCAATGCTTATCAAGACCTGGAAATTACTAAAATCAAATTTCATCCTTTTCCATCCTGCGTAGGAATCCAGGAGCTCTCACATTTGCTATCTCATTAATACAGCCACTAGAAGGGCAATGCTCTCACATGCTGAACTGTGCAAGCCCACATATATTCACACACAGCTCGTCTGCAGCTGAGTAAGTGAAGGCATGTACTCAGTGTATTGTTACACACAAACAGTGATTTGTTATTCAATAACCCTGCTTCTCAAACATCGCCGCACTTTCTGCCAAAGACTGCTGTGTAAAAACACATCAGACGAAGCCAAGCTGAACTGGAAAAGAGAGCTGGTCTATTTAAAGGACCTAAAAACGCTGTCCAGATGCTGAACTTTGTGGTATTCCATTTATTCCCAGTACTCAATGTCCTGGCCAATGATATCTGAGTAACATCCGGTGACTGGGGAAATCCTGGGACTCAGTACTGGCAGCACTGCCAAGATCAGGCTTGCTGCCATGAACCCTGATGTCAGATAGCAGAAATGAAATGCTCCCTCTCAGACCACAGACGCAATCAATATTCCCTTATCTTTACTGTTTCAGTGGTGTTTTATTGGGGATTATATTGGCTGGGCGGTGTCAGATTTTTGGCGATATGATATTATATGTCATCATGTCAGAAATGCAGACTGCTGTGAAGTTTGCAGTCATAAGAGACTAAAAATACTATAAGGATCAACTGCACTGTATGTGTGTCTATAGATAACTAAGACTGGGGTTATCTTAAGGATGATCCTTTTCACTTGCATCTGTTCGGGCAACCTTACTCCTTATTCTTTGGATTTTACAGACAGAGACAAATCTTACTTTCATAAAGTTAAATATTGTTTGTGTCAAATCAAAGCCACAGCAAGCCTTTTAGTCCTACACTATATGGACACCGACACATTGCACCTACAGGAGCTTTTATGATATCCCATTCTAAATCCATAGGCATTAATATGGAGTTGGCCCCCCCCTTTGCAGCTGTAACAGCTTCCAATCTTCTAGGCAGGCTTTCTACAAGATTTTGGAGTGTGTCTGTAAGAATTTTTGCCCATTCATCCAATCTGCATTCTAGTTCACCCCAAAGGTGTTTTGTGGCATTGAGGTCTGGGCTCTGTGCATTCCAGTCAAGTTCTTCCACATCAAGCTCATCCAGCCATGCCATTATGGACCTTACTTTGTGCACTGGGGCAAAGTCATGCTTCCCCTTCACTGGAACTAAGGGGCCAAGGCCCAAGGAAAACAACCCAATGGCATTATTAAATTCAGCGATTAAGAGGTGTGGCCCAATACTTTTGTCCATACAGTGTACCTTTAATTTAAAGGCGTATGCCTACAAATGACCAGAAGGAATATTGGACCATAGATGGGTTTTTTTTCTTTTGTTTTATATAATGTTCAATGTTTTCAGTACAGAGACTTATTTAAATGCTTATAGAACACAAGAGAGTACATGGTGTGAAAACAGACAGAAAACAGAGAAAAAAATGGCTGCCACAGTGAAAGTAATAAACATCATACATACATATAATGTTCTGTCCTCTTGGCACACAGAAGGCTCTATATACAAGCCCTGTCTCTCTCTGAGGTCAGTGACCCACATCCCAAATTTTCCAGAAAGAACCCCACCTTTACTACTACTTCTATATACTTTGATGCGATTACGCTGTACAAATTACATAGCTCTTTAAATATCCTGCAGGCCGACCTTTGCTGTGTCCGTGCTTTGCCTGGTGTATTTGAGATCAACAAAGTGGCACAAAAGTGTCTTTCAGGACAGCAAGGTCTGAACCTGCTGAGGGGATCTTGGTACCAGGTTTTCTGGGTCCTTGTAGGCATTAGCTGGGCTGGTTAGAGCTGTGTAAACCTCCCCGTAGGCTCTGCAAACCAACTCTGTCGACTGACGGAAAATCTGCTCCCTGCACAAACAGATAAAACTCATGAGAACTTATGCTCAATGAACAAAGTAGCAGTGTCGAATCTGCTTTTTAAGCTTTTCTTAATCAGACAAGTAAAGGCATGTTGCAATTAATCACTGATCAAGAGCTGAAAAAAAGTCAGCCTTGAGTGAGATTTGTCTTTTCATGTGACCATTGTGTGCCACTGCTGTACCGAAACAAAGAGTGACCGTGTGTGGTGCACACTGCCATCTATGGACACATATTACAGCATTAAGGCACAAGAATCAGGTGACTGCCACAACAACACATACTGACTTGGCAAAGAAAATACCCCTCACATGAGAGATTTTTAATCCCTTCCTCTGATTTCTGATCCAATTCTACTGAAGTCATAATTATGCAATTAAGATATGGCATCGCTTTTCATCTAGACTGCTGATGCTTTCTTTTTGAGCTGCAAAAAATAGGCAACTAAAAGTAAACAAAACGGCAACTGCTGTCAATTTTTCTTGAATTTTGGACTGTTTCTTAGTATACTGGGGGTTCTATGATATTGCGTAAGACACTACTTTCATAGGGACCAAATTATATTAGGATTAAGACACACAAAAAAAAAAAAAAACATTTTATTTTAGCTGCAGCTCTTGTTTACCTAAAGGCTGGATTCATTTCAGTGTTACGGGAGGAACATTAAGTGACTATTTCATTTGCAGTGCAGTACAAATGGAGGATGCAACGACTGGACTGAAGAGCCCGGTGAGAGGACTCAGGGACACAGTGGGAGCACCTCGGTTGTATCCCACTCACGCTCTTGAGAATCCATATTTTTAATTGGCCCGCAGAGAACAAGGTGGCACAGTGCTGAGTATAGCACCGCACACTCCAAACCAAGTGCACTAACACAAAATGTGAAACGAAGGGAGTCTAAAATCACATTCCCATTATTTGTATGCTCCAGGAGCATTTTCAGAGTGCAGGCAGGTGTTTTTATGTATTTAGGTGAGCAGAGAAGTGGACGTGAAAGATAGAGGAAGAGAGCGGGAGAAAGACAAAGAGGAGGGATGATTTCAGGGAACGAGTGAGGGTGAGAAATGGACCAGAAGCTAATTAATGGCGTCCTGCCCATCAGTCCTCCATGTCCATTAATAGAGAACATTAACCTGAGGTACAGAGTGCTCCTCAAGCCTACTGCACTTCCCAGTAAACGTAACTCATAGAAAGAGCCCTCCAGTGTAGCAGCTGCACTGAGCTAAAAGCATGTGCTTTCTCTGATCAGTAAGACAAATACAGCCAGTCCTGCCGACTGTGCTCTCAATGTGTTGGTGGCTTTAGCAATTTAGTATCCAAACTCCCTGTGCATTTAGTCGAGTGTTTTGTTTAGAATGCAGTAATGATCGTATTACATCTGGGAAAGTAATGAATGTTGAACATTATTAGGTCGATGCTCCTGCTCTATTTTTATTCACTCGGAACACGCTCTCCACTCTGTTATTACACCAGGTGATTTGGGTAAACATTTAATTTGAGGCCTGAATATTGCATGTATGCTGCTCTCTGTGTGAACAGAGAATGCTGCTATCAACATTAGGGACAGAAACTCACTTGATGGCTGCACTTAGCAGGAAGTTGAGCTGCGGCATCACAAGCGTGTCAGGGGACGACAAGTACCGATCAAACTGGACCTGTTTGTGTGCGAAAGAAAAGAGCAGGTGATCATAAATCAGGTATCTGCAGGGACTTTAGCTTTATTAATACATGTAGCATATCTCACCATTGCTGCTTTCACAGAAGAGCTGTCCATGCTGGGGAGGAGGGACAGAGGACCCTGAGACAAGAGAAGAAAAAAATCAGTTCAGAATCCAGCTCAAGGTCAGAGTGCTTAAGCAGCAACAATGTTAAATCTCAGAACTGAACAAAGGTAAGGTAGCAGAGGTCCTCCATTCATTCATGTCTGTATGCAGTACTGAAAGGTTTCTTTGTGTACTTTGTCTATGCTGCCTCAAGCAGCAGCTAAAACCTGCTCTGTGGCCAGAACTTAAAATGTTTATAAAACGGTACAAAACTGTAAACGGTCTTTATTGTGTATGGCTGAGCTGACCTCTACACAGTCGGTCAGGAAGATGATTTACATTAGGGGTAAACGATATGATCTAAGTGCTATATCATGATAAAATGTCACACTTATCTCAATAACTATAAATGTAAATGCGTATCAGTGCACGGCACTTCCTTTCATTTGCTTTTTAAAGGCCTAATTGGGTTTGTTGCAGCTTTTCTTCATTTAATTATATGGGGTTGAGATGAGTTACAGACTAAAAACTGCAAAGAGAGTAAATTTAAGTCAGTAACTGACCTCTAATTTCTAGCAATAAAAAGAGAGATTGCCAAAAATATCTGTCATTGTAGTCCATCTTTTCACAATTACTGAAATGAGAAATGTGTTCTTCGATTTGCGAACAAGAGAAATGCCCTTCTAAATCCTGACGTTAAATACACCGAGTAAATAGATGTCTGACTGTGTGTACACAACAGCAGATACCTTTGAGGCAATTAGCTGCCACTGATTATCCAGAATGGTAACATTAAGTCAAGCTTAAATGCCTAAATTGCCAACATTAAAACCAGCAAATAGAAAGCAGTGCAAGGTTCAAAGCGAATGAGTAGTTTTATAGAGATATGGGAACATTAACAGACATACTATGAGCCTACAAAGTCATCTGCTAGCTGCAAGCCCTGTGAAAAGCCTTGTTTAAATCACTGTTTATTTGTTTCTGACATTTAATGCATCACAAAAAAAAAAAACACAGCATAAAAAATTGCATGGATAGTAACAGTAAGCCTGAAAGGAGTTAAACAACTGGGATGACATCAAGTGTAGAGGGCTAGACTTAATCTTTTTAAAAAGGCAACAACCAAAAACAAAAAAAAGTAAGGCCACCTGGAGAGAGAAATATTCTGCAGAAGATGACAGTTTGTGATTGACCACTGTGTTGAGCTGCAGCAGGAGCAGGGTGTGGTGTGTTCTGACATGACCCAGAGTCAAGGCTCGCATGCTAAACCACAACTATGGGTCTTAGTCAGCCCAGAGGCAAAATGTGTCACAAAAAGGGTGGAAAGCTCTAAGGCATCAGCTCCCTATCTGCACAGGATGCTACTGGAGAAGTCAATATTTAAATACAAGATGATAAAAATCTGTCTTTCTCTGTCCCCTTCATCTAAAAATCTGATGGAAATGCTATTATGCCCTAACAAAGACACTGGTCATGTGGTAACCATAGCAATAGTAAAGCCTACAAATACAGCCCAAAGCGACAGTGCAAACAATACTGCAAGAGTCTGTATACTATAAAAAAAAAGAGGGCCATTAGAGTGTCTAACAGGAGAGATGAGAGAAAAAAAAAATCCAGTTGTATAAATTCACAAGTGAGTACATGTGAACATGTGTTTAAGTGCTCCACGTGAGACCTGTTCAGCACTGTGCTGCTGGACAGAGCTGTAGATGTAACTTAGTCCGGCTCTGGTCAGCACGTAGGATGCCTGCTCGTTGATCAGAGTGTCCAGGTGAGCCTCGATCTGAAAAATGTGGGAGAGAGTGGCTTCAAATTCGAGTCCAAGCCTGCATTGTGAACAAATGGCACTTGTGATTAATGGAGAATCACTGTGCTGTTGTTAATGAAACTTCTACAGGAGCTCTTGTGTTGCTCAATTACAAAAACAAAAACTGCTAAAAATAAAGGGATGGACAGAGTATTTGGGCATGAGCAACAATACATGACGCACACCTTTTATGAGACTGCAAATTAAATCTTTTTAGTGAAAGATTTGGCCTCTATGGATTGTAATGAAGAGGACAGGGATAATTTACGATTATCAATGAGTAATACAGAAAATGCAGAGGCTATAATGTGGGATAGCATTAGAGTTTTGCGATTCAATTTGTCTTGTTCTACCAAGGTATGGTTTTATCATTATTATCATTATTATTATTATTATTATTATTATTATTAGAATCACGGCGCTTACTTATTCATCAAATATGTCTAATTATTCAATAAATGTTTACAACTGGGGCAGACCTGGAACTCGAGCATCTCAAGCCTCTTGTCAGTAAACTCAAAGAGAGCCAGTGTGGTCTTCATGACATACAGTGAGTTGACCATGTAGGTAGCCATGTCAGCCGTGCCGAGGTTACTGGCGGACACAGTACACAACTGTAGGAGGGGATCCAATATGCAAGAGAGCACCTGGGAGAGACAAAGTAAGACAAAGCCTTAAGCTATGGGTTAGATATACACTTTTTTAACTTAACAGACAGAAATAAATCTTAACATGTTTACATTTAACAAAAATGCTAGAATTGCTCAAACGAAGACAATAAAGGGAGGTCAGTTTAGTGAATACATGTTTCTTATCCTGAAACATGCATTTACCTGAGCAAAGTCAGCCTGGCGGGCGTCCAGAGGAACTACAGAGGAGTCGTGGGAGGCCAACACCTCCCTGAGGAGGGAGAGGGTCTGAGTGAGGGAGGTTGTAGGTCCCAGGTCTGCAGGTGGCAGCTCAACCTGCCCAGGCAGACAGGACCATAAGACAAGATGTAAGTGAAAAACAAGCAAAATTACACTCACAAAGGTCAGTTGTGTGCAGACTGTATCCTCGACACAGGCAAGTTCTCCTCATAACATTATCAAAGCAATGAACATTCTGGATGAGCAGCATGATGAACCAACCTACTACACAACTACTACCTGCTGTTACACTGATCTGCAGTCAGCTGAGGTTTTCTTTTAATGAAGAGGGTTTTGATTCTATTGGCCTCTGGACACACAATGTAGAACTGAGCATGGCCACCTTTGTCCACCTAATAGAGCAAATTACGAGAAAGCTGTGTTCTTGGCATTAGCTGGAATTGACACCAAAAGCCTGAGGGCCTCCAATTTGATTAACAGCAAGCTACAGCGATAATTCTTGTAACTGCTATTGATCGGGACACAGCCAGCATGTAAGGTGGAAGAGCCTGTGCTCGTGCTGTGGTATATTTGGATGCCAATTTGACTAAATGGTCACAAGTCTGGTGTTTCTTGGCAGCTAGCGTCATTTTGATGCTGCGGCCAGCAGGCCGAAATTGTTTACGAGCGTAAGTGGTTCAGAAATAGCCTTGTTGTCTTTGAGGGTTTAGACGTAGAGCTGAAATATACAATGTGTATCCACAGGGTGCAATGCTAAAGTTCACTACACTGTCATTTAAGCTTTTATATGAAAGAACATTGTGAGCTGTCTCCACTTTAAAACAAGCCTTCTTCCTTTATCTCTTTCCTTAGTTAAGATGCTGTTAGAATCCGACCGATAGTGCCATTTTGTGGCCAATGATAATTTTTAGAGAGTAAAAAAAATACTGACATTTCTGCAGATATTCATTAAAAAAAAAAAAAAAAAAAAATATAAAAAATTATAG
>VUQI01049417.1:0-14903 GCA_015106735.1 Paratilapia polleni | reverse complement strand
CCCCTATGAGCAAGCACTTGGCAACAGTGGGAAGGAAAAACTCCCTTTTAACAGGAAGAAACCTCCGGCAGAACCAGGCTCAGGGAGGGGCAGCCATCTGCCGCGACCGGTTGGGGATGAGGGGAAACAGAAGAGAGCAGAGGGAGGCAGGACAAAAGACACACTATGGGAGAGAGACAGAGTTAAAAAATGCAGGTGGTGTATAAACACATGGAGAGTGAAAGGAAGTGAGGAAGAGTGCTCAGTGCATCATGGGAAGCCCCCAGCAGCCTAGGCCTATTGCAGCTTAACTAAGGGATGGTTCAGGGTCACCTGATCCAATCCTAACTATAAGCTCTATCAAAAAGGAAAGTTTTTATGTGTGTTATGAAACCAAAACAATGATAACATGGGACGAGACTGAGAATGTTTCCATGTTGCTGTTTATATTCACCTACATGGCATATTTTGCATTGTTAGTGGTAGTGGTAGTTGAGAGGGTAGTTTCCTGTTCTTCCTCTTGCTTCTGATAGGCTGGCGATTCTGAGTTTAACTAATCAGCACTGAACCCCTTCCAGTATTTCTGGGGGGTGGGGCTGCTCAAAAGTACCTAATCTGGAGTAGGAACTTTTTCCGCCATAGAAAATGGCCCATAAACGGTCATACATGGGGCTAAGAATGCACCAACACAATTTTCTATGTTCTGACACTGATATCTTGGCTCTGGGTATCTGCCAATACTGAATACTGATCCAATACCTGTGTTAGACTGATAAGCTATATTCCTCGCAGTGAGGAAGAGACTGAAAAATCATTCTTTTAACTACAAGGCAACATCAGGCTCATTTTCAAAAATGCTTTGACTGATTTAGCATTTATGTTGTCCGGCTAAATTTCAGCTGGTTTACTTGCGGTACTTTTATTTCAGTTCAGTGTCACACACTCCACTGTGCTTTGCTGCCATTCTTAGTCTCACTAGTTTCCTTTCTTGTCTCCTCTCAGTTTCACTCTGTGTACATTTTCTCACGCTGGTGAGATAATCAAAAGTATATCGATACTTCTAAATAGCCTTTTCTTGCAGACAGCATCAACACTTGCTTTCTGTGTGTGCAGTTGTATTACTGATGTTTTGGGGACAACAGTTTACAATTCAGAGTTCCATTTAGGAAGAAAAGTAAGTCCCAGTGAGGTAAATCGGAAAGGAGAAATCTAGGTTTAAGGTATGGGTAAGTAGTGGATATGATTTGGTCTCCAGGAAATGAAGGTAAGTTGATATAATGTTCTCTGAAATGATTAAAAGAATGACTGGGTGTGTGTCTCTCAAGGTTTAATCTGATCTAGCCATGTTACAGGTTTTCCATGAAGAGTATAACAACATTGCAGAGGCAACAGGTTGCTGTGGGGGAGAATGCAGAGGCTAAAGCTCCACATCACAAAATGACCATTGTTTAATGTGCAGCTAAGTTCAGTTGGCAAATACTCCAAATCTGAAGGCTGTATAGAAGAACAGCAGATGCAGAACACTGGAACATGATACTAGAAATTGAAGAGCAAATTCATTCATAATACACAGCAACTCTGAGTATAGTCCTACAGCATAATACACTACACATTTTTTTTTTTTTTTATCAGAAATGCACAAATTGAGCAACCATGAGTCAATGTAGATATTGATGTGAGAGTTAAAAATGTATTCAATAACTGATGCTTATATTGATAATTTATAGATGCTTGTTTAACTTTGTTTTTTTGGTATTGCCCTTATACAAATAATTAAGTCTTGTAACATTTTTCTGCCCTTTATGAGCATGTTTGAATAAGCACAATACCAATCGTGCTAATTTATGAAACTGGACTGCAGATATAAAGATGGCTAATGGATGGGAAAAACACAAACATCAGCTGCTGCTGCCATTGGTGCATGCCATCGTACTTACTGATAGGCTGATGGTGTTTGACAAGGTAAAATCAAAACTGATGTTCAGCTGATAAATGGTGATCCCCTAATTTTTATGTAGTCTCAAAATATTTACATAAATAGATCAGCCACAACAATAAAACCTATTAACATATGAAGTGAAAAACATAGATCATCTTTTTACTACACAATGTTTTGCTAGGAAACCTAAGGTCCTGTCATTTATGTTTACATTACATGTACCACCAACACAAAAACTGCTGCAGACTAGCACCACCACCATGGCAACAGCACTGCCCGACTGCACTGGCCTGACAACACCAGAAAAACAGCATAGGAATGGCTCAAGGAACATGAGAAAGCTGTTGATCTCACTTCCAAACTTCCCAAGTTTGGTCTCAAGTATTTGTGCCACAAGATGGAAAACCAAATTAAGGGAGGCTCCATCTCACAACCCACAGGACTCATAAGATCTGCTGCCAATGTCCTAGTGCTCGACACCACAGAATACCCCCAGAGGTCCCAATTTCTGGCCAGTGATGCAACTATCTGCATCAAAGAGATCAAACAGAATTGAATCAATTGATTTTGATGATACACTAAAATTACTAAACAACTAAAGTAATTTCTCCATGAGAAATATTAAAAATACACTAATAATTGTAGACTCCTTTGGCTTTTGGACAAACACAACAAGCAGCCCTTGGTTTGGAATTATGACAGAAAATTTCCTGTTGATATTATGTAATCATGAATAGTCTAGTTCTAATGTGGGTCTATGAATAGTACAATTATTTTCATTAATTTAAACTGCATTTACTTTCTACATCATATTTGAGACAAACATTAACATATCACTATGGTATTACCTGGAAAAGCTGCCAAACATAGTGGCTGACTGTCTTATTTATTATCTGCTGCATGATTCACTGGCATTTGGAACATGGCAGGTGGGGAACTTTAAATTCTGATGCCAGTGCTGAGTGGCTCAGCTTCTGCTTGGCTACTTATGATTCCCACACACACACACACACACACATTGCCATTTGAGTAAAAACAGCTGAAAGGTGAGAGTAGGTGATGAGGAGAAACCCTGTAGCTGTGTGTATACAGCTGCATCACTGGCTGCACCATAACCATTGAGCCTACAATAGGTTTACAAAGGAGAGCACAAGTCCATCCTGCTCAAGTGCAAATAGTGGCAATCTCCCAACACACACTCTTACCTCAACAATATATGCACAGTCACAGTCACTCATACGCACCTAATTATATGGCAGCACACACAAAGGTCTTGTGTTAATACTAGCTCTTGTTTCAGAGACATAAACCTGGAATTTTATTCTTTTACACTCATCCTGGGTATCTATTAGTTTGTAACTCAATATATTGACCAAGCATAAAAAGAGATAAGGAATATATGTAATTGTAGGAGGTTTATTGCAAAGTCAATCCCTTTTAGAGGAAACTGTGTTTGGGATAGGGCACCATTTGAATTTTAATGATAAATGGTGTAGTGAGACTTGGAGGCAAATTTGCATTCATGGCTTTGGCCATTAACACACTCTTGATCAACAACCTTTAGTGTTTTGTGTCATAGTGGAATAAAAATGCTTTTTAAAAAAATGGTGTGTGTTTAATCTGAAGAATCTGAAGTCAGACAAAAATAATCATTTGTTTAAGGTACACATCACTGCAATGTCTCCACACATTACGGGTACGTAAGTATGTACTGAAGCATTTTCTTTACATAAACATATACACACACAAAAATGTATATAAAGTCATTTTCAAAAATACAGGCTTGTAGCACTGAACATTCCTGATTGGTCGAGTTTTTGTATTCTGTATTAGAGCCATTGACTGGACTGGAACACAACAGTTTGTTTAGTCACATACAAAAATCGTGTAAAAACAGGCATTGCATTTTGTATGTCAATAGACCAATTAGCCCAATTTTTGTGGGTAGAAATGCAATAGGCTGAAGGAATCTTTTAGTTAGTGAGTTAGTTCTTAATACTTTCGGTGGAAATTTAAAACATCCATCTATATTGCAATATGCAAAATTTTTAGTTACAGAAAATTCATGATGATTATGATAGGGGTGAACAAAGTTCAATAAAAAAAAAAGAGATATGAATGCTTTCTCCTCTGACTTTTCTAAGAGAAAGTAGTTGTTTGGTGTCTCTCTAAATTGCAGAGTTTAATTGCTGTGTAGTGGTACTTGCTCTGAGGGCTGAGCAGCAGTCACTGAACTAACCTTGTTAACATCGACTAAGACAACAAGCAGCTCCTGGCTTCTTGTCTCTGAGCAGTAAAGACAAACAAAGAACGTAAAGGCCCTGAACTGGCTACATGTAAATGGAGCAATTCACCATCTATTCCAGCAAATCCAGCCTCTCTTTTATCTGCACTGCCACAGAGAACAAATGAAAGGTTAATATGTTCAAATGGCAGCTATCACTGCTTTAAAGTTCTCTCTTTTACCTCCAGGACAGAAACCCAGACAAGTCTTCCTTTGATCTCCTGAATGAAACACTCATTGTGATAAAAGACATCTATTACACACTGACATAACATAGGCTTCCTCCCACAAACAATGAGATCCCATACAAACAAACTAGATGAAAATCTCGTCTATTTTGTCACTTTATTTTTAATGTAATTTTTCAAAACTACAGAAGTTGACTTTTTTTGCTGTACATATTATATATAAGTATAGAAATACTCCCTATAGGTTAACATATAAATGTGGATAGGCTACATTTTAAAATCAAATTATGAAATAGTAAAAAGAAAATAGTCCAGCCTACATATTTCTGTCTTTTTTCTCCAAAAATATTTATATTCATTTTAAATGTTATCAAACTCAGATAAGACTCATATTAGAGTGATTTACAGAGTATCCAGCAACAACATGAATAAAATTAGAGGCTCTTTTCATGTAACTTATGTATTCCAAACTATACTGCAAGAAGGGAGTTCTTTGGATAAAGGCCTAAAGCCATGTTCACTGACTAGCCAAAGCAACTTATATATTGAGGCATGATACCCACAAGACCTCTGAAGTTCCTTTTAATGAGTTCACAAAACAAAAGTAACAAAACATCCATATCTACCAGAGCACTTTCTAGAGGGGACCGTAAAATACCTTTCAAGAATAATGCTTTTGGCAGTCTTTTCTTATCGAGCAGCACATACCCGGAATACAGTACCCCCAGAATTAAGGAACATAACGTCTTGTCCTTCTTTCTCCAAATCCAAATCTATAAAACAGTGGTTACTAGATAATCAGACATGTTGTCATAAGTCTGAGTTCACTAGGAGTTTGTTTTAGTAATTGTTAACATGTTTTTGTCTTCGTGTGAGTTTTTATTAGTGTTTTTTATGTTTGCTGTTTAACATGTCATATGGGTATATTTTTCTTTTACCATACAAATATTTTTTATCTCTTGCCTATGTTTAGATGCCTTTGTATGTTTGTTTTTTCTTTATTATCTATAAATGCCATTGACCTGCCAGGGACTGCAGATGAAAATTAGCCTGTATGGCTAAATCTGGCATATTTACATGATGAACTTAAGTGCTCATGTTAATTAATGTGCACTGTCCCTTGTAAATAAACATAAACATAAACATAAACATAAACATAGATACTTGACCAGATTGAGATCTCTGGAATTTAGAGGCCATTTTTAGAGTGCATTATGCTGCTCAAAGAGCTACTGCCATCAGAGAATACTGCTTCCAAAAGGTTTTGTCTCCAAGTCTGTGCAATAAATGCAAAACTTCAGAAGCAATGCTGATTCACTTTTTTTTAAATGTAGTATATAAATGAAGGATTCTGGGGATACATTTCAAAGGGTCTAGGTTGGTTTCTCTATTTAGGCCTTAAGGCAGGACCTAGGCTGTTGAAAGAATTCCTACCAGGAGCTGCTAACTACGGTTGTCACAAACTCTGTTGGAGACTTAACTTGTCTGCTACATCTCCTGATCACAAACTGGACTGAACTGTGAATATAATGTAACTTGCAGAGATCAGTTTTCCATTACTGCAATATAGTATATATAGTTTTCCATAATGCAATTTACAATGCACTGTGTGCAAATCATAAAGCTACTCAAAAGTTATCAGTGTTTTTATTTTAAGTGAAAACCATTTGTTGATCCACTTTGCAAGTACAAAGACAAAGATAAACACATTATAAAATAGAAAACCTGAACTTCTGCTAATGGTCACACATGTAACGATGCACACATTTTTAATTAGATACTGGACTCTATGGAATAAATTATGAGAGTTATGTTTGTAATCTACATCTACAAGGAGAGATGGCCAGCTGCAGACTGGTCTGAATCCAGGCGTAATGGATAGCTTGGGTTGAGGCAGCATCTCCTGTTGCCTGGCTGAACGTCTCTCTGGTCTCCAGCATGTCTGGGAGGGTGTGCGTGAGATGGAGAGGTAGGGGTTGAGCAAATCCTTTTCCTTGTCACTGCACTGCTTGGTAATTTAATCTAATACCACATGTCACATCATTTTGTGTATGGTTATAGGGTACAAGTCGCTGCGAGGCAAGTGCGCAGCAATTCTCTGCCACATCAAATTAGCAGCCCCAGTGGTGACGAGGGTGGAGTGGACTGAGGACCAGGCTGCATGGCCAATAGCTGCTCAGGTGTTTACGTGGGTGCTTATTAGGCTTTTTAACAGTGACGCATATTCTGTAGTAAATGTTCTCAGACACAGTATCACAGACAAGTGGTAAGTTACAGTACAAAGTCTGCATTGAATCATCAGGATGCCTAAATACAGTATTATTTCAATAAAGAAGTGGTTAGATAAACCTATTAGTACTTTTCAATGGGTCACTGCTCCACCCATAAGGCGAGCTTCACTTTTGTCAGTTTTGTTTTGCAGCCTGATGCTACAATCGTTTAATTTTTTCCCCCCTCAATCTACACTCAGTACCCCATAATGACAAATTGAAAACAGAATTTTAGGATTTTTTTGTAAATTTATTAAAAAGAAAAAACTGAAATATCACATTTACATAAGTGCCTCCCATTTCTCTCGATCGTTGCTGAGATGTTTCGACACCTTGACTGGAGTCCACCTGTGGTAAACTAAATTGATTGGACATAATTTGGAAAGACACCCACCTCTCTATAGAAGGCCTCACAGCTAATAATGCATATCAGAGGGGGAAAAAAAACAAGCCATGAGGTCAAAAGAACTGCCTACAGAGCTCAGAGACAGGGTTGTTGCAATGCACAGATCTGTGGAAGGCTAAAAAAAAAAAAAAACATTCTGCTGTACTGAAAGGTCCCAAGAGCACAGTGGCCTCCATAATTCTCAAATGGAAAAAGTGTGGCACAACCAGGACTCTTCCAAGAACTGGTTGGCCGGCCAAACTCAGCAAGCAAGGGAGAAGGGCCTTAGTGAGAGAGGTGACAAAGAACTCAATGGTCACTCTGACTGAGCTCCAGAGATCCTGTGTGGAGATGGGATTAAGTTCCAGAGGGGCAACCAAAGCTGAATGGAGCAAAGTACAGAGATATCCTCAATGAAAACCTGTTCCACAGTGCTCAGGACCTCAGACTGGGCTGAAGGTTCACCTTTCAACATGACAATGGCACTAAGCAAACAGCGAAAACAACACAGGAGTGCCTTAGGGACAACTCTGTGAATGTCCTAGAGTGGCCCAACCAGAGCCCTGAGATGAACCCTACTGAACATCCCTGGAGAGACCTGAAAATGGCTGTCCACTGACAGTCCCCATTCAACCTGACTGAGCTTGAGAGGATTTGTAAAGTAATAGCAGAAAATCCCCCGATCCAGGTGTGCAAAGCTTGTTGCATCATACCCAAAAAGACTCAAGGCTGTAATTGCTGCCAAAGTTGCTTCAACTAAGTACTAAGTAAAAGATCTGAATACTTGTATTAGTAATATTCTGTTTTCAATTTCTTATTATGGGGTACTGAATGTAGATTAATGAGGGAAAAAAAGAATTTAAACGACTGTAGCATCAGGCTGCAACATAAAATTTTAAAATGTGAAGGGGGGCCTGAATACTTTCTGAACCCACTGTATAATAGATAAGCAGAAGAAAGGGTACATATATTCTAGAGGTCCCGATAGAGGTGATTTGGGCCCTGTTCTTACCTGAAAGTACAAACTTAAGTTCACATCATTGTTAAACGGTAAACAGTTAATACATAAAGTAAGTTTAGGTCTCACATTGCAATTATTTGAGCACACCAAGGCGATGCTGTAATCACTAAAGTGGGTTGTATCTCCTGACTTTTGCAGTGATTAGTTTGTAAACAGCAATGTATCTGACACTGGCCTGTTTGGCAGATAGCTTTCTGTTGGTGTTTGAATGAATGGAGGAAAGAAAAATAAGACCAAGTCTTTGTATTGGGGCAGTGTTCAGCTTTTTGGTGCAGATCGTGGTTCGGTGTCGGTTTTAAATCTGTGATTTTGGTTTGAATCATACCGGAAAAAAGTAAATGAGTTAGGTGTGAAAGAGTTTGAATTTTTTATATATACAGTTTAAACTTATTCATTCAACTGAATGCTAACCTTAGCAGCCATCATGTACTCAGAAAAAAAATGACATGCAGAGTTAGCGAAAGTTACCATAGATGCTGTAGCTACTGGAGATACTGGACAATAACACGTGGAATGGCTATGGCAGTTGCAAGGAGAGTAGCAGGTCAATGGAAATATTTAGTGTTTACAACATCCACAAAAGCTAATGTTAGCTGGTTTAGGGTAACAAAAAAAATATATATTTCATGTAACTCATAATTATTTGTAACATTTGTAATAATGTTTGTACCACCTCTACTTTCTAATATATCAAGATATAATGTTTATGACAATTAATGTTAGAGTATGTTGTATATTTTTATAATGAATTTGGAATCACAAATGATGGAAATTTTATTATATTGGTATCAAAACTACTAAATTTCTAGTATTGTGATACCAGAAATTAATGTTAACTCATAATAGGTATTTCAATATCAAGACTCTAATAAAGGCACAAAAACATAAATTCACTCTCTGGTAAATTTTCCATTTGGTAAATAAATCTTAGAAGGCTACACTACAAGAGTGGGTGAATGTTTGTTCTAAAATAATGTAATAAATTATGCTGAGAGTCTCTGCTGTGTTTTAATGTCACTTAATATCACACACGCAGTGCTTATGTCCTCTGTTGTCTATCTTGGCGTTTGGGACAGTGTTTTTTTTTTTTTTTTAATATACATATAGTTCAAAAATACCTGCCCCTAATCTGTCAGGCTGGCTCATGACATTTTTTGTCAAAACCTGAACCATCTAACCTTAAGCCTATCAGATACACAGTAACGGCTGGTCTTTATGGTATATGAGTGATGCTGTTGCAATGGGACCAGTCAGAAGTTTAGGTTCAATAAATTATTAAGCACTGATTGGGTTATAAAACCTTTCAAAGTATTTGTATGCTTAGTCCTTTCATACACTTCAAATGTGTTTTAAAACAGTCTTAAGCTGTATTAAAAGTTAAAATAATTTATTAACTGATTAATATATTAAAATCATTTTATTTCAAATACTGGCCTCTATACTAACGATGATAATTACCAACATATGTTCTATCCATTTATGATTGACTACATAAGATAATTTTCTCATCAACTGATCACATCAACCAACCCCACAACCCAAATGCAGTGGTGTGTTTGCACTGTCACACAATACATATGCAAAAATAACACAGAATATTGGGTAGACATTAATTACTCTACTTTTGGAAACGCACAATGTGATTCAATCCAATTATGCAGGAGAAAAAAATGGATGTGAGCCGAATGTAGCAGTGGATGGCACGTCTTTCTTTATTGTTGTGAAGTTTGGTGATATGCATGTGTTGGGCGTCTCAGTCTGAATTTTCAAGTTGTCTTTTTTTTAATCATAGGAAGCTGGTTTCAAAAGCTTTAAGAACAAAGCAGTTGTTATGGAGACACAGGCAAACAAAAAGGTGTTTTGCCTAATTTGCACTTGTATGGAGAGCAACAGTGGTTTGGTCGCCCACGCGGTCCCTTTTTGTAGCACAGTCTTTGTCCTGCCATTGAAAAATAATGATCTGTCAAGACTGCTACATCATGCTAGTTGAATAAATGACAACTACATTCGAACCTACTAGTAATGGCTCAGAATGGAGCAAGACACCATTTCCTTCATTATCAAATTGGCATTTCAGTCCTTCCTCTCCTTTGAGCACTGGTGTTTGTCTGTCACTGAACCTCCCTCCTCAGTGAGCTCACCAGTTGATACAAAAGATTGCCCAAATGTCATTTTGCTTCTTGGAACCTACAAGAAGCAATCTGACCATTTGGCCACATAACATTTACTTATCATTATTTAACATTTCCACATTTTCTCACCTAATTTATGCCCACAAGTAAACATGGGAACGGGCCTTGGCGTTCCTCTCTGCCGGCCCTTTGAACATCAGCTACTTAAAGCAGTTGACTTGCACAAACACTACGTGTTTTGGGGAGGAAGAGCACAACAAATATATGTGCTTTTATTTCATTTGGCTCTGCTGCGTAAAATGCATCCTACATAATATCATTTTTGGTAAGGAGAAGTAGAAACCATAAATATATTTAGTGGTTCCCATCACTCTAAATAACACTTACACAGGAGAAGAAAAACAGACTAGCCTACGTCACATCAGTTGACAGGTCCTTGTAGATGGAAAGAAAGAGCATTCAGAGTAATTTTATAAATCAAGAGCCTGTATTATCTCTGAGTTACTCAAAGATTACAAGGAGTTTGTAAAATCAACATGAACTTAAAATGTAGCTTACATAGCTGGATGTCCTCCAAGGTACATATTCAAAAGGTCAAAATTTGAATCATAAATCAGGGGTGCCCCTGACCAAAGATTCTTCTAGTCCACTAACAGTCATTAATTTAAGCACAAACATATCTCCAAATAAATAATCAAAATCTGTAGGCACGGGACTATTTTTTGGTACTGGTGCTTGTAGTCTGAGTTCCATTAACCAGTCATGTTCACTAAGGCTTTGGTTGCATGCAGGTAAATGATCTGTGCGGAGAGCAATGTCTGACAATGATTTAGCTTTTGATTAGTTTTCTTAAAATATATTTTTTGATTTATCTGCACTCATAAACAATGACAGGCAGATGGAACAAGATGTCTCTATCCTTTATCTATTATCTGAAACTGCTAGATATTGTCCCCAGATGGTAAGTCAGCAGACTAGATAGGCTCCCAGATTGGCCCAAGCAATTATATTAGTTAACTTGTCACTTTTTAATATTAATTTATTTATTATTGATCTATTTTTGACCAATACATTTGGGGGCATAAGAAAATGGCTCGACTTCAACTGTAAAGAAATACTAAACTGTGATAACAAGCCTTTAAATTATAAATTTTACTAGTATTAAGCGAGCTGCCTTCTCATGATAAAAAAGCAGTAATGATCAATGTGTTGCAATAAACAGCAAGGAAAATGTCTAATGTTTAGGCAAATTTGGTGATGAAGAATGATAGGCAAATGTACGCCTGCACAGGCTGCACGTCACCTCGGAGGACAACTCACAGCCGTCTTTTATCCTCCCTCAGTCACTCTGTGATTCACTGAGTGATTCAGTGTCAGTGTCCGTCTTTTTTATTTTATTTATTTATTTATTTTCCTGCAACCAACCAACCAGTCAGACCTTGGTTGACTAACATTTGGTCAAGTCGTTTCCTGATATTTTCCTGCTAGCTGTGTTGACGTAGACTTTACAGCATTAAATTAAGCACTTGTTTTTTTCCTTTATAAAGCCGACCACTTAATGCCAAATATGTGACATAAATGTAATTAAATAATAGGAAGGGATTGTTTTAATCCTCAAACTCCAAAAAGATAAAGCACTACTTTTTTACACATCATAAAGTTACAGGTTTCAGATCCAAAAAGGGACTAAACTTAGGAACAATATTCATTTAGACATATTATTTAATCACACATCAAATACTCTATTTGGATATGGGAACATCTCTGGTGAGAAACCCCTGTCTGTATGCGCATTATTTGCAGTTATGAGCACTAAGACTCAGAAGCAACTAACAGGTCATTTCTTTTGATGAGAGGCCTACAGGATCAGAAGAAAATCATTTTAAAGAATAATAGCAACAAATCTGTAATGTGGCCGTGGCTCTTTGTGTCATGCACATAGTGACTTATCTATTGAGCTTCCTGGGAGGCGAATTGATCAGTGGAAAACAAATAAGTAACAAACAGCTTGTGGGACCAACCTCTCAACGACTTTAATCAGCTTTCTGCATCACAGCAGCCATTGTCAAACAGAATTAGAACGGGCCATTTAATTGGAATGGCAAAGCAGAAATGGATGATGAATGCATCACCTGCTACAACTCAATGTGTGTGTTACAAAAAATGACAAAGATGATGGGCTCCCTTAGGTGCTATTTGAATATCTAGTGGGTGTGCATTTTGACAAGACAAGCAATCTGATTCTTCGCTTGTGTTTCTGTGTATTTTTATAAAAGAAAACATATAATTACATCGTCTAGCTTCCAGATTTAAAAACCTGTACAGAGCATCAGACTGATACACATGGGAAGACATGCACAATGACATGTCAGCTGTTTGGAGAATCTGTTTTTGCTCAGGTTGAGATATATAGTGGATCTATAGTGGTATTTCACATGCATATTCATTGCACATCATAGCAGTGAGCCAACTGATCAGTCCTAGAGTCATTCTTACAGCAGGATAATGAAACACCCAGTAAGAGTCATAAAGAGTTATGTTCAACACCAAGAAGATCAAGGAGTCCTGCAGCAGATGGTTTAACCCCACAGACCCCTGATCTCAACAACATAGAGATAGTCTAGGACTGTATGAAAAGACAGAAGACAAAGAGACCCTAAATTCTCAGAAAAACTGTAGAAAGTCTTCCAACATGCTTGGAACAACTTGCCTGCCAAGAAACTTAAAAAGAACGTTTCAGAGGTGAGCAGTAATCACAACAAATACTGACTTAACATCATGTTTTTTTTCCCCTTTTGTGTGGTTCAGCAATACATATAAAATATTAATACCATTCATTTTAAAAGCATCCTTTACTTTTGGAGCCTAAAACTAAATTGCAACAATGGCGTTCCAGTTGTAGATATTGCCTTGTTTATTAGGATTTTCTATTATTTAGTTAAACTCTTTCCATACTGCCTGAGATAAAATTCTAGTAAACAAATTATCGTGTTGGTGAGATGGATGTAACTTGATAAATTATAGTTTACTTGGACTGAGCACTGCTGCAGGGAGCACTGTGTTCACTTAGAAAAGAACCACAGTGTTCATGTATTTGAAAAGTCAGTTGAAAAAACTGAATTCACAATTTATGACACTAGCACCAGTTCATTGCAAAGTTATTACTATGTGGTATAAAATATTGATACAAAACTACATACAGGGCCCTCAGGATATACTTGAGGATAGCAGATATGTATGTTTTATTTATGCAAAATTTTTTAAAATATTTTTCTGGATTCTAACTGTATTGTTTGAATCTTCTTAAGGATTAAAAGTTCATTGCTCTTTTAAAAGGTGTTCCTGCATTGTTATGCTATTATATAATTACATCAGTGGCATGAAATGGAAATAAATTTACAATACCGTCTTATTCCTGGGATAATATATCTGGGATAAAAGTAGTTATTGTGAGAGACCTAATTATATATATTGTAATAATTTTATCCTTACTGCTCACTCCTGTTTGTACTCCAAAAACAATGCTGAATGGGAAGTGAACCTGGTGCTTCAAGTACTAGGTGACTCATTGTTGTAGTCTGTGTGCGTGCACACTGCACTCATCGTCCAACTGTCTTTCATCAGGTGTCCGGGGCAGATTAAAGACACCCAGAGTGGAACATCAAACAACCACTGTAATGGTGAGGGGTGAGGGGTGACAGAGAGAGAGAGAGACAGACTAAAATCCCAAAGTGCCTGTTCTCCCTCTCTAATCCTGACTGGTGCTGTGTGTGTGTGTGTGTGTGGTCAATGTTGACTACTACGTGAGAGGCTTAGAAAATAGACACTGGAAAAAGATAAGAAATAGTATCCTGACGTATGGATGACAGCTGCAGACAAGGCTCTCAAATGTTTTCAAGATGTGACCGAAAAACAAAACAATGGCAGAAGCCTTATATATAACAGCAGCAATCACTTCTGAAATTGTAATAGTGCAGGATATTACAATATCTTTGGCAAGCTTCATTCTGGAAAACCTTCCCATATTTGAACACAGAATAATAGGATAAGATATACTTTATTTATCCCAGATTTGGGAAATTCTTTAAGCATCTGTCCAGCTTTAAACCAAAAGATTACCTAAGGAGAAGAAAAACTGTCAATGACTTCACTGGTCCTGCTATTCATTTCAAATGTATGATACATAACCACATCCTACAGGCCCAAATCCATCAAAGATTTCACAACTTGTGACATTAAGATGCAAGTGTCATGAATGAAGAGAGGATAGTATGGCAAAAATATCATTTTTTCCTGACGGGATTATCATCCACAGTGTTATCCCAATCTTATCTATTTCATGGTTCATTATAAAAGCTTTATAAAAAAAAAAAAATTAAAAAAAAATTATATATACATACACACACATATATACATATATATACACACATATACATATATACATACATATATACACACATATATACATACACACATATATACATACATATATATATACACATACATATACATATATATACATATACATACATATACATACATATACATACATATATACATACATATACATACATATATACATACATATACATACATATACATACATATACATATATACATACATATACATATATACATATATATATACATATATATATACATATACATATATACATATACATATATACATATATATATACATATA
>VUQI01049410.1:12302-29325 GCA_015106735.1 Paratilapia polleni | reverse complement strand
CTTTTTTAAAAACTTAAAAAAAAAAAACAAAAAAAACATAAAAAAAAAAAAAAAAAAAATTAAATTAAAAAAAAAAAAAAAAAAAAAAAAAAAAAAAAAAAAAAGATTTATGGCAGAAAATTACCAACACATTTTCCTTTTTTTTTTCTCTACAGTGTATGTTCTTTTGTCAATAAAATATGGGTTTATTAGATTTGCAAATCATTGCATTCTGTTTTATTTACATTTTACACAACATCCCAACATTTCTTGAAATTGGGGCTGTATTTTTATTGTGCTGTTGGGCTTTAGAATTTACAGAATACAGAGGTCTCTCCCTTTGGGCTGTTTAAAGCTGTTTTTCCTTCCTTCTTTTCTGAATCATCAGCTGCCATTTGTATGCATCTTTTCACAGTAGTGACCTAAGGATGGCTATAGCCCATACTTTATTTATTTATTTATAAAATAAACGAATAGATACATAAATAAATAAAGTGTAAAATTTATGTTTTTTTATTTAACAACATGAAGCTTAATCAAGTTAACTAATAATGAGTAACGTCTTATTTCTTTGATAGGTCTTGTTTGACACGCCCATATATGACAAGGCGGTGAAGATCTGCTGGCATCTTCAGGGCTACAAGACACAGGCAAGACCCACTATCCATCCAAGCCAAAACTGACATAAAGTTTCTGGTAAATTCTGATAAACTGAGAGTGGTCATGCTTGAATGTCTCCTTTCATTTTTAGATTGCAATGGTGATGGAGTTCCTTAGACTTCAGCAGGAAAACCAGATCCCATCTCACATCACTGCTGAGGATATGATTGACCTTTTGCTGGAGGAGAGCAAAAAGAGTTACTAAGACACATACAGACTGTTCACCTCACATCTGAAAGCCTGTTTGTAATGAAGTGTAAATGCTGAGATAAAACCTCTGTTTTGTTTCTCTTTCAAGGCTTTGGGAGTTTGAACTGCAGGACTTTGATGAAGAAGAAGCCAAACCTCTTCTGAAACTGGTAAGACTAGAAAACTGAAAAAGTCTTATAGTAATTTGTAGATTTTTTTTTCATTATGTTCATATAAGCTCTAAACAAAACTGCACTTTGTATGTTTTTTTGTTTCAGGTGTGGGCAGTGAATGTCAAAAATAAAACGAGAGACATCGAATTTCAAGCCCAGATGCTCCTCAAATTTCCAGAGGCCATACCTCCTCAATTTCAGTGAGTTACATTTGACATACTATTATTAACAGTTAAATTACAGTGTTTCAATATTTCTGTGATGCTTTATAGAGGTTTAAAAATTAATTCTGATAACTTTATTCTACAGACAACCTAAACTCCTCAGCACGATCAGGAAATACGTGAAGATGCTAAAACAGAAGCAGCAGCAAACACAGGCTTCAAGACTGCTCACCCCACAGGAAGTGGTGATAGAGGTAGTTCCCCGAGTCCTGCAGGGCTTCTGGGAGCTTCCTCCTCACCCCCTCTTGAACATGGCATCTCAGATCCTCAGCAAACTCTCCACGAGTGTTACAAAGGCCACTCTGGATCGACTCTCTGGCATTCTCATAGCATTGGACAGCCAGGCCACCTTCTCCCGCTCCATCAGAGATGACATGGTCCAGACCATCCTGTCAGACATCAGAGGGATGTACCCACTTGACATTCTGCTAAATTACATTGGAAACTTTGCACCAGTGCTGCTCACTACAACTGCTGATATAGCAGTGAAACACATCTGCAAGTTCTTTCAGCCCCAGATCCCCAATGAGCTAGATCATCACATACCTGCTGCTCAACTCCCAACAACAGTTCAAGATGATTTAAATATTGTTGAGGCCAGTGAGGAAACCCCTTCTGAAACTCCGTCCATGTCTGAGGTTCAAGCCAGTGAGGAACCCCCATCTGAAACTCCATCGATGTCTGAGGATCAGACCAGTGAGGAACCCCCTTCAGAAACTTCATCTGTGTCTGAGATTCAGGCCAGGGATGAAAGTATATTATCCAATCCCAAGAAGGATCCCAAACTCAGGAAGAAAAAGAAGACAGCAAAGGGCTTCTTCCAAAACCTCCTCAAAACTCCGTGCTGTTGCTGTGTCAGTTCCACGGAAACTGATTTTCTTTAAGACATAAGACCCCCTTTCACCCTCCCTTCAGTATCTTTTTTCTATCTCCCCCCTCTTACCCTCATCCATCCTTCATTCCACCCTCCTTCTATTCCCTCTTAATCCTGTAAGGTCTTTACTTTTACCTTACTCCTTACATCATCTCTCTCCACTTCATCCTTACTCTACATATCAACTGAGACAGGAAACCCCAAAAGAAATAATTCACAATAAATATTCACATTGCTCCACATCTGCTACACTGGAAATTCTTTGCTTTGTTAAGGTCCAGAAAGAAGTCTGCTCATAGCAGGACCTCAGTGTTTGTGTGTATTGTTTTTGGCTTAAGAACATGAACAAAGGGAGCATCCACATTCCAGAAAGCTGATCAAAACCATAAATGTAATGAAGGGATGATGCACATGACAAAAACACCTATTAGATAAAGACACTTGTTTTATAACTTTAAAGTTTTATTCATTAACGGTTACTCATACCACCCCACGTGTGAAACAGATGCCTATCAAAATAATTTGGTGATGGAGTAATTTGGCTTATTGCTCCATCCAAAGTTAAAATCTCTGCAAACAAACAGGAATTTAATATTTCACAATCAAAATCTTAAAATGGGACAGGGAGTAACCATTTGGGTAATTTGAAAATATGAAACAACTATGCAGAACTATGCAGAAGTGTGTGTATTGGGAAAGAAGCACAAGTTCCTGAAGCTTTCTAAAAAAAAAATTATTTTTTTGATAAATTCTTGTAAGGGTCATTCTATGGAAAAGTCAGTTTTTCTGTCTCTAGCCTTTACAGAAATATTACCCTTGAATAACACTTTAGGATTACACTTTGTTTCTATGTTAAAATAAAATGATATGTTTGAACTATTACACCTTCTGGAGCCATCAATTTGACTATATTTGATTTTTAATCAGTTAATTACAAATTATCTGAAAAAAGGAGTTGTATATTTTGGTAGAGTTTGGACTCCGTGTGTATGATTGGGTTCTCTACAGGTACTCTGGCTTCCTCCCACAGCCCAAAGACATGCATGTTAGGTTAAATGGTGAGCCTACATTGACTCTAGGTGTGATGAATGACATAATAATTCTCCCAAAATTTCCCCTCCCCTCCCAAAAATATTTCTGAGGCATGCTTGATTTTCTTTTTTATAATCTACAAACCCTCACAGTTCAAAACCGAATGCTGCTTGTCACATTTGCTTGGTAGAATAGACCGACCATGATTTGCACCTCTTATTTTCACGTATCTAAACAATATAAATCCAGTCTTCTCTTTAAAGTCCTCTTTGTCATGCAGATAACTATGAGATGCTTCATCTGCATCCAGCTCCTATCTGTGGCCATACTGGTATAAATAGGAGGCACCGGTCTCTGGTGGAGCAAGAATGCTCTCCCATTCCTTTAGCTATAATATACTGCACATATTCCTTTTTTACATGTGAGTTATTCTTCTTTATATGAAGGCCTGAATCCTTTTTTTTTATCATTGCAAATAAATGAATGCTATTTGAGATATATTATATTTCCTTTGGGATTAATATTGTACTAAAACAAACATTATGCCAAATATTTGTATCATTCATGCACAGATGAGTATTACATCATAAGGTTCATTGTACATAAAGGAAAATGTACCATAAGCTGTGACTGGCACAAATATGGAACTCCTCATTGCAAGCTCAGGAATCTCAGTGGCTGCTCAATAATGACTCTGTTACTCACCATAACCCTATAAGGAGACAGCTGAGCCAATCAGGATGGAGCGCTGACACAGACAAGCCAATCAGACAGCCAGATCAGATACAGAGCCCTGCTGGCAATACCATCAGCTGTTCCACACACTGAGGAGGCTCAGCACACATACCAGCAGAGTGGTTCACAGACATATACAATGTTTTCATATCCTTAACAAGACACCAGTACGCTGTCTTCACTGGGTCAGTATAGTGGACCCTCCAGATGGCTATGAGATCAGCAAAACCTGTAAGGGATGTGACATATGTGTTCCACATTAGGTGTCAGAGTAACAGAAAATTCAGCATTTCCAAATACTGTCATTGACACTGTATCATGAATCTGACATTTAAGAGCTATTAAGAAATTATACAGCAACACATGTGTGCTAAAATGCAGATTTTCCTTTATGTTCCTTTCAGAAATGCTATTAATGTTCATAATGTTGAATGAGATAATGTAGAAAAATGTTTGATTTAATTAAAAGTCCCTAGAATTCTTTTTTTCAAACACCTACAAACAACAGCCCACTGCACCAACTTCTGAACATTTTTTTTCTATTGTACACAACAACAGTCATATCTAGGTCCTTAATATTTTAGGGTAATGACCCAACAACCCAAACAATTCGAAAAGCAAGACTAACTCAACTTACGTATGATTTAAACTGTGAGTCAGTAAGAGTTCACTGTAGAGAAGTCTCTTCCATGTATGTTAAACACACTTTTCCAGGGGCATAAGGATTTTTTGCTTGCAGCTCTTATTTGGAATTGTGTGAACCCTCAGCCCCGCCCCTGGTCCCTAGACCCAGTGTGGCTCTCATTTAAGGGGCTCTCCTCACTGTGAACCTTCATCCCAGTGGAAGCATCTGTGTTCCAGTGCACTTTGGTGAGTACATTTCACAGATTGTCTCTTTGAATCACTGAAGATATCTCTGTCATTGGTGCGACTGCTGTCGGTTTACCTTCAGGAAGGTTACTATGTTTTAAATGAATAATTATTATATGAATGAATCGATTATGTTACTTCAGCTAAGGGTTTTCACAAGTTGTACTTACTGACTGGATTTGTGTTGCACAGTGAAAGCTTAAGGTGTCTAGGTATGATAGCTTGATTGCCATGTGATGCTAAAAATGACTAACCAATGGGATGATGTGGTTTCCTGTGATCAATATACTTTGTAGTGTGGAAAGTTTCTTGAAAGAGATAATATTCAAACAAGCCATACTTGAGTATTACTTGGAAAGTGCACAAACTCTGAGAGGATGTTGGTTAAATTTACCAGTGACTCAATGAATTAGAGGCAGCTGGGGCACAGAGTCAAGTAGTAAAACCAAAGTGTCACAGTGTGCAGACAGATGGGTGCTGGCCTGGCACTTCTCTCTGACCTGAAATAGCAGGAGATCACTTGTTTCACCCTGTTAATCACAGTGGGGGGTGTTGAGTTTAAAATAGATCACAGGTCTCTCTGTTGTGGCCCCTTTTGGTCCTCAGCAGCTCTTAGATACCCCAGGAACAATCATGGCTGTGGAGATATGGTATCAAGAGTTTATGACAAGGTTAGGACAAAAATAGCATCCATCCACATCTAATTAGCTCTATAGCACCCACTGAATTGTGTTGTGTTAGTATTTGTAAGTGATAATAGCATAAGAACAGTTATCAGATAGTGTTGGGTGGCCTTCAAAGCATTGTTAAAAACACAGCTAATACATATATATTAATCATATGAGTGATTGAAGGATTATATCTATAAATGTCTCTCATTTCATCAGCCACTTCAGTGATAAAGTCAATGATTGTTCTGCTATAACAAGTCTTCATTTTATGCATCATATGATGGACAATTTAGGCAGCTGCTCCGGACACCCAGCCTAAACCTTCTCACCAAATTTTAGATCACCCCAGTAAAGCCTCATCATGTGTGATGACGATGAGACTACCGCCCTTGTGTGCGACAACGGCTCTGGCTTGGTCAAGGCTGGATTTGCTGGAGATGACGCTCCCCGTGCTGTCTTCCCTTCCATCGTTGGAAGGCCCCGCCACCAGGTATGCTCAAAGGAAAAACTGTTTCAGTGCAATCTAAAAAATTATTTAGTCTAAGTATGAAAAAAGTAGCAGTATTTTCATGTTTCTTATACCCCCTCTCATACTTCTTCCTTCAGGGTGTGATGGTGGGTATGGGTCAAAAGGACAGCTATGTAGGTGATGAGGCCCAGAGCAAGAGGGGTATCCTGACCCTGAAGTACCCCATCGAGCATGGCATCATCACCAACTGGGATGATATGGAGAAGGTTTGTGATGACAGAAAGACTCATTTGCCACATTCATGGCACCCAACCCTCCTTACCCTTGAGAATTTGCAGCCTGGCCACTCACCATTATAAAAGCTTGTTTAATTTTCCATTTGGTGCTTCATTCAGCAGACCTGGTTGTTGTTTATTCAGTTGTTTCAGACCTGCTCTTTTTTCTCTGTCAGATCTGGCATCACACCTTTTACAATGAGCTGCGCGTGGCTCCTGAGGAACACCCCACCCTGCTCACTGAGGCCCCCCTGAACCCCAAAGCCAACAGGGAGAAGATGACCCAGGTATTTAGATCCACCAATCAAGTGTTTTAAATCCCATTTATACTTCAGTTGAGGTTTTTTTTTTCTCATTCTGCTTGCTTTTTCTTGCAGATTATGTTTGAGACCTTCAACGTTCCTGCCATGTATGTGGCCATCCAGGCTGTGCTGTCTCTGTATGCCTCTGGTCGTACCACTGGTCAGTAAACTTGAACTGTTTTTTTCACATGCCTACCTAATTGAGTCTGTGATCAGTCTGTGATTCAGTAATGTAAAATACAGATCCAGTACTTAAGCAAGGGAGAATATGTGCATCATTTACACTCTTATGGTGTCTGTCATCTGTCTCCTTGTCAAGTGGAGGTGTTAATCCCTCTTCAGCAGGATATGTGCTCAGTGATGTCAGCACCATTGTATTGTAAATGATGTGTGATATAGCTGAAGATGACCGACTGCCTCACCTTCAGAAGCATGCACACTTGTTTAACTGTGGCTCTTATTTGCTTGCTAAAGGTATTGTGCTGGACTCTGGCGATGGTGTAACCCACAATGTTCCCATCTATGAGGGTTATGCTCTCCCACATGCCATCATGCGTCTGGATTTGGCTGGTCGTGACCTAACTGACTACCTGATGAAAATCCTGACTGAACGCGGCTACTCCTTTGTCACAACTGGTAGGATTATGCCATCTTGATTATTTAGTTTGTGTGTCACAAATGTATGTGTTTTTCCTGAAAGGTTGAACCTTCTGTTCCTTAGCTGAGCGTGAGATTGTGCGTGACATCAAGGAGAAGCTATGCTATGTGGCTCTTGACTTTGAAAACGAGATGGCCACTGCTGCCTCGTCCTCCTCCCTGGAAAAAAGCTATGAGCTGCCCGACGGTCAGGTCATCACCATTGGTAATGAGCGTTTCCGCTGCCCAGAGACCCTCTTCCAGCCTTCTTTCATTGGTGAGTTCAGCACCTACACCTGAGTCATGCAGTATTTTTCTCTGTTACAAAACTAATGTTTGTTTTTGCTTGTTTTCCACCAGGTATGGAGTCTGCTGGTATCCATGAGACCGCCTACAACAGCATTATGAAATGTGACATTGACATCCGTAAGGACTTGTATGCAAATAATGTGCTTTCTGGTGGTACCACCATGTACCCTGGTATTGCTGACCGTATGCAGAAGGAAATCACAGCCCTGGCCCCAAGCACCATGAAGATCAAGGTGAGAGAATCGCAAAGGTTTTAAGTAATCACACTCATGGATGAAGTAAATTAACACATCATGAACTTAAACAGTGTTTAACACTTCCCTAGATCATTGCTCCACCTGAGAGGAAGTACTCGGTCTGGATCGGTGGCTCCATCCTGGCTTCCCTTTCCACCTTCCAGCAGATGTGGATCAGCAAGCAGGAGTATGATGAGGCCGGCCCTTCCATTGTCCACAGGAAATGTTTCTAAACACACAGCCACCTCCTTTCATCCATACATTTGTACATTGCTGTCTCTTGTATATATAAGTGTATGTTCTATTGTAATAAAGATAAGCCTCTGTGAGAGATTTCCCTGTACTGGTGTTGTGTGACTGACAGAAAATGCTCAATATGAGCAGGATAATGTGGACCACTTAATAAGTAGCTACAAAATTAACAGGAACTGTTCCAAAAGGAAGTAATTTTTTCTAGATATTGGTATAATAATCTCAGTTTTCAGTCCTTTAGAGTCATATCACTGTGCCTCATGCTTATTAAACATTCTGATTATTTGAAAATCAGCATGTTTATATCTAGCTTTATGTCTTACATACCATACATCCTAGATAGAATAAAAGATGTACTCTGTGCTATACATGCGCACAAAAAGAGGAATTTTCCTTTCCAAATGTGCGACTAATTTAAATTGCAGAGTTTACCGGTTGATGCGAAGCGTCTGCTTGAATATTCATCTGCCTCAACAGAAAATGCACCGCCCAGTGAAACTGCCCTGGTTATTAAAACAAACACAAAGCGAGGACGTTATTCGAAAGGATTCCATCCAATCACAACGCAGAGAGTAGGGAGCGCCGTTGTTTGAATGCATTGCGGAAACAGACAGTTTGGCAACCGATGCGAGGAGTGAACCTTATTACAGTGCAGTTAGCTAGCTAATGAGTTAAATTTGTGTAATTCATACAGTTTGCGGTTTTACAGGAAACACGTCGTTTTAGATTGCGTTGCATCGAGATGCTGTTTCTTTTTTTCCTTAGTAGGACCAAGTTAATGTGTTAACATAGCTGGCTAATGTCAGCTAGCTAACTGCATTGCAACGGATGCATAAAGCTAACCATTAGATGTGTGCTCCATAATGCAACGTTAGTCGCGTCGTCTGTTCATTATTATTATTCTTCTTACAGTTGGGACACGGTTTTGTAGCTAGAGAGTCTTATGGGCGCTTAATATTCACGCTAAGGATGAGTTAGCGTCCAGAGGTCTGGGGAAAGTGATTAAGTCAAAGAGGCTGCGGTCAGGGCTGGACTGTTAGAACTGTGAGTGTGTGAGTTTACTGTGGTCCTGACAGAAGAGAGTAAGCAAATTATTGCAGAGATAACCGATCAGTGCAATTTTGAAAGTTCGAGGTACGTTTGTGAAAATGCGAGTCATGGAGAGAAATGTAATGCGTCTAGTAGCTGTGCAGCACCTCCGCTCAGCGTACGGGATAAAGACAAAGAACTGGAACAAAAACAAAGCGGCCAGCTGCAAGTCAACAACCAGCAACTCGGTAAGTTTAAACAAAACCGTTTACCAATCATCAGCACCACTTACTTGTCTTTTATATGCAGTGATTCTGAAACATAGAACTTCATAATCTGTGTTGGGATCGTTAGACCACAAATCAACGAGTTCACACTGTTAGCCTTGATCATTGTATTGGTTAGACTCGTGAATCAGATTAGCATACTGTTGAAAGCCGATGAGATCCATTTGCTCGCACCCATGTCAGTCACTGAGGATGCTTTGTTTAGGTGTTGCGGTGATTGTTCACACCATAAATTTCTTTACAAGCAACATGAAGCAAAATCCACAAGACACAAAAGGCCAGTGTTTTCTTACAGACATTTATAGCATATTGTTTGTGGGGTTTAATTAAAATCTTTTTTTAATCAAAACTTTGACAGCACAAACGATTTGATGTGAGGCGCTAAAGTGAATGGCAGTTATTGTGAAAATGACCACTGAAGGCCCTGTTTTTTGTTTCTCTTTTTTTCCTCTCTGGTATTTGCTCGTAACTGGGTTACAGGAGTCACAAGGTTAGTTGCAACAGCCTTTGACTTTTCAAATGAAGGCTGAACTTCTCCATTTGCCCGAATAGTCCCCGTGTGCAGAGAATAAAAACAGCCCAACCTTTATCCCAAAAAGAAAAAAACAAGGACTTAAAATTCTGCTGCACTGAAAAATGCCAACAAAGTGGCTCTTATGGCTTTCCTCGTTTGTCTCTTAAGCTCAGGAATGTTTGGTCCAGCCCGTCAACTAATCAAAAGAAATAGCAATTTTGGCAGTGGTTACAGTGTTGTTAAAGGGAACTCATAACATGTTCAGGAAAAACACAAAAAAAAACTGTAAAACTATGATGTTTCTATGATGAATACATGAGTGGCTTGATGCAGCTTATAAATCATTAGAGTGTTATTACAGCAATGGAGGTTTTTGTTTCTCTTTGTGCTGTCAAGCCTTGTTGTTAAAAGTCTAACACTAAACAAAGTTAATGTTTTAGTCTTTATTGTTTCCCCAGACAAAGGTTTTTGGTATGCCCCTGGAGAACTTGCCATATTACAATATGGAATGTGGGAGTGTGCCAAGGTACGTAGCCATGCATATTTTTATATTGTTTCTTGCCTCATCTTGTACATTTTATACTAATGATTTTTCACTGCCCTTTTAGTTTTCTGGTTGATGCCTGTATGAAGCTGCTAGCACACATCGACACAGAGGGCCTGTTCAGAAAATCAGGCTCTGTTGCCCGTCTGAAAACACTCAGGGTGAGTGATGGGTGAAGCTGACCTTGCTTTCACGAAGGGACCTTGACACTGGGAAGTGTCTAACGCAACTGAGCTGTGTTTTGTCTGTCCAGGCAAAATTGGATGCGGGTGAGGAGTGCCTACCCACTGCGCTTCCCTGTGATGTGGCGGGTCTGGTGAAGCAGTTCTTCCGGGAGTTACCGGAGCCCATGCTACCCATAGAGCTGCAGGAAGCCTTCCTCAAGGCCCAGCAGCTCCCGAATGAGGATGAGAGGACCTCTGCCACCATGCTGCTGTCCTGTGTTTTGCCAGACAGAAACTTATGTGTGCTGCGTCATTTTTTTGACTTTCTTTACAATGTGTCTAAAAGGTAGTTTTATTACCTGTACTTTGAATACCATCATATGTTGTATTTTCTTTCCCCCAAATAATCTTTATTTATCACAGAATAGTTTTATATTTAAATAGATGCTGTTTTGCTCCGCTTCATCACAGGAGTGCAGAGAATAAGATGGATAGCGGTAACTTGTCTGTAATCTTGGCCCCCAACCTCCTTCACTTTGGAGATGGTACAGAGAAGATGAACGCCAACACTGAGAAGCGCCTCAAACTGCAGGCAGCTGTAGTCCAGTGCTTCATAGAAAATGCTCACAGCTTTGGTATGACTTGAGACATTGATTTTTACCTGCATTGTGTGTGTCAGGCTACATTCTTGTGTTGTAGCACTAAATATTTGACTGTGTCTGTGTCATAGGTGTGTTACCGAAGTTTCTTCAAGAGAAAGTCCCGGCCATGATGGGCTGTGAGGCAGGGGCTCTGTCTCCTGCTCATGATGATCTAGAAGAGCCGTACTTAAACTCAGGAATGAAGAGGAAAAGCAGGCGCAGCATCGGAGGTAAGGCTATATCACAGACTTCCAGTAATTCTTTGCTGATACCTGCAATATGTGAATATTTGAATCACATTTTGAATTCCAGTTCAACTGGTATAATAACACAGATGTTTTATGTCACATATTGAGTGACATAAAACAAACAAATCCAAGTGAAATTAAGCACTGTATTGCAATGACCATTATTCAGTAATGTTATTTTTAAACCGCCGTAGTCAGTAAATGTTTATTTGGCTCGTATTTCAGATATGGTCAATGGTGCACTGACTAAGATAAAAACTAGTAGAACACCCACAAATGTCTCCCAGGCAGACAGTCTTGGTATGTATTGTGGACAAATGAGTGTAGCGCAGTAAAACTGTAACAATTCACCTGCTATGCAAATGAAACGGCAAGCATTCTGTTTCACTTCATACTTAAGTCTTCTGTTGCACTTGGATGAAAGCGCTTTGCATCTGCCTTGATAACGAATGAATGATGTGAAGTAATGCAAAGCCTTGCTTTATCGGCTTTTCACTCTTCTGCCTGTCATTTGCGTCAATCGTCTTTCACAAGTATCTACCAGTGCTTTGGTTCAAAATAATCTTTGGCATGTTTTCAAATATAAAAGAACAAATCCTGCATGTGGGAAGACATTAATCCTTTTGTGATTTTTGCCAGTCTTTTTCTCTGCAACTCCTGTGATTTCAACACCAGCCTCCAAGCGAAAACTTCCTCTGGAGTCTGGCAGCTCTTTTGGATTTTCAAACAAGAAACGTAGATCTGTCAAAAAGAACCTTGGGATAGATTTGCTTCCCAATATTTTGTTCAGCGGGCCCTCCACACCTGGATCAGGTATTAACGAATGTTTAATTGATGGGCATGAAGTGCTGTGCTATCCCTCAAGCTTGTGGTTAAGTTGAATTCTCCCCCCCTCAAATATTGTAGCTTACAGTGCTTCGGGGGTGTTGGATTCTTCCCAAAATGCCATGTCATCAGCAGGGAGGTCTAGAAGGCAGTCAGCCACCTCTGCAAGGCAGAAGAGCCGACGATTTAGCAACAGAAATCTTGTCAACAGGTACAAACATTCTTTGGTTTTCAAATGACCATTCAGAATTCACAGTTTTATTTGCCTGTTAAAGCGAAGGAGCTTCTGTCCTTATAGTTGGAGTTGTGGGCCTGAGATGACCATATTAAGAATATCCCATCTCTTTAACATCATACAGATCCAAGGGGGGAAAAAAAAACTGTCTAAAACAGAACGTTTACTGCAGTCTGAAGCCTGAGACCTATACTTGCGAAGCAAGGTCAACATACCCAGGGTATCTTTCAGTTATCTGGATTCACTTACCCTAACATTGACAGTCAGGATAGGCGGTATAAGGATAAGATGGTTATCAACTCGCTAAGTTAACCCAGGGTTTCCACTGCACGTTCACATGAAACGGGCGGTCTTGGCAGCATCTAAACAATCTAAAAGGGGCATTTGACCAGTCATATGAGACATGGAAATAACTTTAGTTTGTCTGCAGATCAAAGTGAAATTAATTTGATTGAACAGGTATTCTTGGTGTGTGTTCTGTGTTCTAGTAGCTCCAATTCCAACACAGTAAAAGAGACTTGGCAGCAGATCAGAATCAAGTCTAACAACATTTATACATTTTTCTGCATCAAAAAATTAATACGTGCTAAATCCCGTGACAATGCGGCATACCGATTGTGCTTCATTCAGTGGTTTTAGGTACAGTTTAACAACTTGCACATATAAAACGTATCCCCCAGCAGAGAATCTATATTGCGCTTAAAACATGCTGTGAATAAAAGACTCAGTGAAAATGTGGCGCTTCCAGCTGATTTTAAACCGAATCTCTGAACATAACCTGCTCCCGACAGTTTATTTATCTTTATTCTTTCAGCTGCAGACTCGGTGGTGTTTAAGGGTTTGAGAGTAAAGATTAAATATTAAAACAGAATTCAAACATAGGCTTATTCTATGCACAATATTGATATGAGGTCAGTGAGTTTGGTGCAGGTGTCTTGTTTTAGGATCATATATTAATGCTTATAGAAACAATAGAATTGTTGTAAAATTGTTTGCTGCCAACAGGGGGAAAAAAAAAGAGGTCCGAGGGATCTTCGAGGAATGGTGGCGCTATTTTCTGAACAATTGATTGGTCAGTAGGCGGTAATTTCATACCTGCTGATCTCTAATCTGGCATCGATTACCATGGCAATGTACCCCAGTAAGAAGTGAACCACCTTCGTAGTACAGAAAACCCAGGGTTAACCCCGAAGTTACCTGGTAAAGACAAAATCCGGCTTCGTAGTATAGGTCTCTGATCTTTTGGCTTATGGGGATTACATGCAAATACTGTGACCTCATGTTTAATATGAGCATCTATTATTGTAACAGCAAACGTAGGACAGAAGGTACAGAAAAGGATACTGTGATAGAAATGCTGCTGCCATGTAGAAATTGGGCTTACAGTAAGGAGATGTGAGTGACCTCCATAGTACATTCACTGAATAAAAAGAATAAAGTGATGCCATGAAATACGCTGTACCACATGTTTGATGATTTTTCACTTTTCTTGCTTTTTGGTTTAAAATATGAATCTAAAGAGAGACACATTTATAAAACCTTGACTTTAGAGCTAAAGGGTATCTCAATTGTTTTATTTATTTCTTACCCTTTTCAGAGTTGAATCTGGAAGGGCTGGCTGCTTTTCTCCTAAAGTAGGCAAAAAAGAAGCTCCACGCAAGTCTCTACGCTTGCGTTTAAGCCTGGGAGGGAAGAGCAGCAAAGACGCTGTAAGTGTGGTGGCGTGATGGAAATCAACCACTTCTCTGGTTTTTTCTAATAAACACTGCGGGATTAATCGAGTGCATTCGTGCATAATCTGCAATTTATACATCTGCACACAAGGAGTGATGTTGGTGTAAATTGGTGCACGGTAGCACTTTTTTTGTTGTGTTAATGTTTACTTTAAGTGACTAACTCTAAAACAAATAATGCATGCAGGATTTTAAAGGTAATCTTGATTGTTTTTCAGCACCTTTCACATTTTGTAATGTTACTGAATAAAGTTTTCATACTTGCATGGTACCAAACTAGAATAGAATTTCCTGGGCTTGCATTTCAGTGATTTTTACTATACTAAGCACTCAGGTGAAAGAATGTTAACATGCAATTGAGAAGATACATAAAATATATTGTAACTAGTCTTTGGGTACATTGTGTGGGCTGTTTTAAGGGGCTTTATTTTCTTATGCTCTATAGTCACGTGTATATTCTTGATTTAATAAAATATTCCAAAAATTAAATGGATTGTTTCTTCTGAGTGATTTTTATCATCCTCTGAAGAACTAACCACAAAGTCATTGAATTAACATCTTAATGTTCCTTTTTGGGTATTTTCTGTGGGGTCCTTTTTAACAAAATACTACTCTAAAACTTGATCCTCCTGGAAGGTTCTTTCATCTTTCATTTCTCATTTCATGCTGGTGATAAAGGCATCTGAGTCCATTGGCTTGCGACTTGCCACACAGGAGAGCGCCACCAGTTTCCGTTTCACCAAAGAGACAGAGTTCAGTCCATCAGTTCACCCTGGAAAAGCCAATTCCAAGAGTAAGTAGCAAATAACTGAACTTTACGCTTGATGTCTGCTCATAAAAATATTATTGTCCTGTAATGTTTTCAATTTTAATTCATATCAGTAACTTACTTTTCCAGGCTCCAAGTTCATTAGTAAGTCTGAGGACAACTTGCTGACACCCAGATGTGACTCAAGTGCCCACCAGACCTTGTGGAGTGCAGAGACCCCTGTGGGAGCCCAGGCCTTCAGCGGCGGGTCTTTCACAGATACACCCATGAACCTGCGCCTAAAAAGCAACTACATGTCTGAGCCTGCCATCGTCGTATCCAAGCCCCCAGCAGTGAGCAGCCTTCCCAAGAAATTGTGTTGTGCTTCCAGCGCAGAGAGCCTCGAAAGCGAGAACTCCATCACTGAAGCCCAGAAACAAACCGGTCCCACCCTGCTGAAAATCAAGAAGGTCTTCTCAGAGTCTGGAAGTGATCTCCAGGCTGTCATCCAGGACTCCTGCAAGGCCTTGGAAGGAAATGTGACAAAACCATCCGACAGCATCCCAGCCCCTCCACCAGAGACTTTCACAGTCAAACCTCTGTCTGTGCAAACCGAAGCCTCCAGTTTCCCTACGCAGCAGAGCTTTCTGGTTAATGAACAGAACATTACTTTTGGCCAGATTGAAATTGCTGCTTTGTCTCCTTTGCATATTGATAGTGTAGTTTTTGAGGCTGGTGCGTACTACAGCCCAGTAATCCATGATGAGAAAGGTTCTCTCTGTGCTGCTCCTGCTGGTGGCCATAACAGCTCCATGGAAGGAGAAAGAGAGGTAGAGCAGATGAACTGCAGCCGGTTGATTGATGCTTTGGACATCCAAAGTCCTGCTCACTTCAAACTGGGTGTCTCCTCTGGACTGCAGTCAACTCCATACAAACCATGTCTTGAATTCAAAAGCAAGCTTGTTACACCCACTAAAACTGATGCTGTAGTCAGTGTGTTACATGAGGAGAAAGAATTTTCTCCAGAGATTGATACCAAAGTCCAAAAACAACAAGCCCTTTCACCACACAGCCAGGAGGCTGAAAGGCGTCGTGTGGCAGACCACATTCAACACTTCAACAAGCTCACCCTTTATTCTCCCACAGCCTCCAAGAGTAAACAAATCAAGTCACCGCTCAAATTCCAGCGTACCCCTGTGCGCCAGACTGTGTGCAGGATCAACTCTCTCTTGGGAGATAGCAGGAAACCTGTTACCACCACCCAGCGTGGTCAAGTGGCAAAGGCTGTGAGTCTAGAGAGCGGCCTCTCCCCTCACACACAACTTCACCCTCACCACGGAGAACACAGAGAACCATCCAGTCGCTTGCGCCCTGTAAAGAAACCCCCTCCAGTCCTTCCCAAAAAGCAGAACACCTTGGCTCGTATAGCCAAGTCCTGTGCTCTGGACGATGTGACCAACAAGGTCCAACCAAAGATCAAAGTGGACTGTTCTGCCCCTGATCCATCAGGACCTCAGAAGCCCCTGCAGCAGGTAGCAGAGAAGGATATGAACCATTACAGAGGGTCACCCAGAAACCCTCTCAACCAAGGAAGACTGCTGTCTGCTACTAAACCTGTCGATTTATAGTGAATATTCTTTTTGCCTTTTCTTTCCTTTTACTATGCAGGTGTCTGCTAAGAGTGACGTTAAACATTCCAACTTATTCATATTTCAGGGTCTTAAGTTATTTTCAGCTATGCTATGTGCTGTTTATGGTGTCTTAGGGCCTTATTGGGAGAAGTTTGTATGCCTCACATTTGTTTTACTTCAGTAAAACAAATTTAGAAGTTAAATGTTGATACATATCGGCCTATAAGATTATATGTTTAGATGGTAGTGTGCAGGCCAAATTCTGTAAAATGTGATTGGTGGTATGTCTGGAGATGTTTTGATCAAGTGCTTTTATTTATGCATTTTAGGTGGATGTTTGAAAAAAAAAAAACTTGACTGAAATGAAAGCTGTTCCTTCCTTTTTTTTTATTAGATTATTTTCTTGTCTTGAACAGATGGAAGAAAACATGCACCTTTTTGTTGGATTTTGTGGAAAAAAGCAGACAGTATTGATTAAATCGCCATTATTCTCAAATCTTCAGCCTTTTTTTTTTTTTTTTTTTTTTACCTCCTTTTT
>VUQI01049410.1:0-12281 GCA_015106735.1 Paratilapia polleni | reverse complement strand
TTTTACCAACTGCTTCAGACAAATAAAGTCAAACAACTTGAGCTTCTGTGGTTGAATCCTTTTGTGCAGCCACAAGGGGGAGTCCTACGGCTACTTCAGACAGCTGCAGACTGGGATATTCATACTGTTGCAGGGTCAAGAATTTATTCTGACAACCTGAAGCTTAAACGACTGTTTACACTAACTTGTTACAGCCATATCCAGATATAAAATATATATTACCTGTGAAATGCACTGCGTTTGTTTACAGCATGCCTGTGAACATAGTTGGGTCTTGTGCATTTCTGAAGATTTTTCATTTCACTTTTAATAAAACATGGTTCTGCTACCTGTCAGACTTGCTGCTTGCAGCTACTATTAAAATGTAACATTATGTGGCTTACTATTCCGTCTTAAACTTGTGTCACGATGAAGGCAAATTGGCTTTTTTTTTTTCTTGTAGAGAATCGGAAGCGTTTTCAGGTAGAGTGAAGGTCAAAATCATTCCTGGAGATTTATTCCCCATAGCTCATTGGGATGTTTGCGTGCTTTCACGTGTGTGAAGTATGATTGCACTTGCTGCAGAATGTCATGCTTTAATCTTCTGTCGCATTGCCTGTTTGGGTTGATTCATCACGTTAAGGTACAGGCTGGGCACATCTCGTAAGTAGGTGAGTTTATGCTGGGAGAAGATGGTGCAGCAAATTTTCACCATCCTTAAAGTTACCCTTCATGACGTGTTCACGTTGGAATGACTCTACTGTAATTAAGAAAAACGTTTGGGTTCCCAGGTTGTGGGGAAAAAACAAACAAAAAACGTTTTCTGGCTTTTAATCAACCTTAGTTATTCATCGCGTCCATCCACAATTTAAATAACCATTTCACCATCTGCAAAAGTAACATCAACAGCAAACATAATACTAAACATAGGATACAACATCAGCTAGAGGGGAATATCATCCCTAAACTTGCCCTTGAATATAACTGAAACAAAATTTTTAAACCGTTAACCCAATGAATTTACAGTGGAGCTAATAAAATGTAGAATAAACTGAGATCAGATACCTCATTTGGATGATAAATGAACACACATTGGCGAAATAATTAGTAAAATTGTAAAAAATAATTAACCATATACTCCGGCTTACCATATATACACTATATAAACTGTATATGCACTGTGTTTCTAAGCATGTATGAGGCAATGCAATAAATAAAGCCACAGACATTAGAATATGGATTTTTTCCCTCAGGTTTGTCCGTCTATAATACATTAAGGCCTACCTTTGTTTCAGACTGGGCGTCTATCACCCCCGTTGAATGGAAATGAGGGGCTCCAGAGTGGGGAATCTTTACAAATGGTTACGAATCTTTACAGATTTCAATCCACGTTCAAACAACCGACGGCTCAGTGATGTCTCACATGTCTATAGATGCTGTCTTGATTCACAGGTGTGCTCTACTGTGAGTGAACTTGTAAAGTTTGCCTAGAATTGCGTTTGTCATTTGCTTTACAAACTTGAACTGCTCTTTTCAGTTACAGTAGCCCATTTAGATATTTTGCACTGGATTGTCGCCATGCATCCTTAAAAATATTAAAATAAAAGCAAACAAAACAAAACAAAAATCTCAATTTTACTTGTATATGCGCGCATCAACTTTTGCCTGTACACACGCAGCTCCCCCTCCCTGCCTGCCTTCGCTGTTCCTCGGTTGTCTGTTTTCTTGAAGTGGGCTAAGGGAAGTGTTGAGGGGGCGGATAGTCTTGATTTTCGTCGTGCTTAGCCAATAACTGCTGTGCACATCTCAGCTGGCAGACATTTAAAAGGGAGACAGTCCGGCGCTGTAGCAATTTGTATTAAACCCCCTGGCCCCTGTCTATGGAGCGCTTAGTCTCCCACCCATCCACAGTCCCACCAGTCTACAGTCGACAGCAGTAGGTACCTATCAGCTCGGAAGGTGCCGTAGAGAAGCTACAGGACCAGATCATCGCACTTGTAGCATTGGGCACTCGCACAGCAGGTATTTCTATTTGTCGCATACACAGGTATGCGTCTCTGGCCACTTTTTAAAATTGTGGTATATAGATTATTGAAATTGCAAAACTGCATGCTTATCTACTGTGTGGAGGCACTAATGGTTTACAGGACCTGTGACATAGTTTATGGTTTCCTTTGGCTAAATCTGCCAACATTATTTTAGATAATGGATAAGTGTGGGAATATAATTATATTCGTCTGTCATTTGTTTGGACTGAGGTAATTCAAATGAAATATTGATTTTAAACTTCAGCCTACTTTTCCTGTTATTTAAAAAAAAAAAGTTCTGTCTGTGCGTTTTTACGCAGCGTAAAAGCTTTGACAGCTGTGCGTAACCCACTCCGAGTTGAAACGGTGTGAGTGATTAATTATTTTCTTCTTCCCTCTAAGGATGGCCAACTCCACGCGTATCTTCTACAGTATGGTTTTCATCATTGGGCTGCTATCTTCTCCTGTGGATTCAAAAAGAAACAGGGGTTCACAAGGCGCCATTCCTCATCCTGACAAAAACAACCCAAACGAATCGGAGCAGCAACCGCAGCCTCCGCAGGCGGGCTCCGGCTCCCGCCAGAGGTCGGGCTCATCCTCACCGGCCGACGAGGTGCTGGAGTCCAGCCAGGAAGCTTTACATGTGACGGAGCGCCAATATTTGAAACGAGACTGGTGCAAAACGCAGCCTCTCAAACAGACAATCCACGAGGAGGGCTGCGTCAGCCGCACCATCATCAATCGCTTCTGTTACGGACAGTGCAACTCCTTCTACATCCCCAGGCACATCCGGAGGGAGGAGGGTGCCTTCCAGTCCTGTTCATTTTGTAAACCGAAGCGTTTTACCACCATGACTTTTACATTGACCTGTCCGGATCAGCAGCCACCCACCAAGAAGAAACGCATCCAGCGCGTCAAACAGTGTCGCTGCATATCCATAGACCTGGACTAAATACGGTGATGATGGTGTGTGTGTGTGTGTGTATATGTGTGTGTTTCATGATTTCTTCTTAGTGGACTTGATTGCTGTCTCACAGCCAAGAAGTTGTGCCCGTCTCCACCTGGAGATATGTACCGCATATGGTGATACGTACGTTTCTCTTTTACAGCACTTGAACAAATATGGACATGCAACTTTAAAAAGAAAAAAAACGATGTTAAAAACAACTTGTTACACCTCACGAGACTGAAAACAAGCATCACTGCACGGAAACTCTGACTTGGAATGGGCACGCTTTACGCACGGCTTCCTCACCCCAACAGGACTGCAGAATAACACCGGTTTTATTTAACTGGTCCAAACAGTCGTTGTGACTGTTAAACATTTCTGTCCATCCTGTATTTTACGTATATATGTTTGCTAAACTGGATGTTTCCACTGTGTGGAATTTGATGGATGAATGACTTTATTTGTAAAAGAAAAAAAATGTGATTTTATTTCGATATTTCAAGAATCGTTCAAGGTTAACCTAATTGATTTCTGTGAATTTCGAAGTCCCTCAGTACAGTTTTCTGTTTTTGTAAGTTGTGAGCCTACTCAAATATAATTCTAAGTTAGTTTAAATGGAAATGTACACTGATGGTTTATACATTAACGAGATGAAATAGTTGTAAAATGTAAAGCCATCTTTGATGTAACCCATTTGTTTATTCCTTTGATTAAATTATCCACGAAACCTAAATAAATGGATGCTGGAATATCGTGCACATTATTTGTTGTGTGTCAGGTATCTGTTAAAGTGATGCCGTTTAATTTCACTAGATTTGGTTACAAGGCTTGCAAATGCTCAAGTGTAAATGAAGAGATGTTCTATTGATCCAGCATTGTATAAGTGGTAAATTAGGGAAAGATTTTATAATTAGAAAACGCATTATTCTTCAGCCAGACTATACTAAATACCACTCTTATGATGTATGTTTTAAGTCACAGTTTGCGTGGTTATTTTGTCGTTTATATGCCCCAGGTGCAAATCTGTCCTCAGTCACAGCTGAGGAGAGTTCTAACAGTTTATTAAAAAAAAAAAAAAAAAGTCAGCTGGAAAATTTCAGATTTTTGTTTGATCAACACGAGAAGCACTATTCAGCAAAACCGTGTTTTTGCATTTTTGTAAATATGTAATGCCAGTTCTACTTTTTAATATGCATTTGTCATTCAATCACTGAACTATCCATCTCATTCAATTTTACATCTGTTAAACTGATGGCATGAGGAATTCCTCCTAATTATTTTATTTCAGGAGATTTCCAGGAACAATGTTCAATGTCCCACAACAAGGCACGAGGTAATTCTGACTCACAGTTTATTGAACAGTCTAGCTGAATTATGAATCATCAAATGACTCAGGTTCCTTACATAAATATCACATTTTCACAGTGCAGGCTCAAATCGAGGTGTTGACAGCAGAAAACTGAAAGAAAGTGGTTCAACACATCTTTCCAAGTCCACATCTTCATCAAAATAAGGCCGACTTGTTCAGCATCCAATAGTTTATTCTTGAAATTTAAAACAATTCCATAAAATTACAAAGCGTTTACATGAGAGCGACTGAAGATTACATGAACTGACATACATACAGTAGAGGCTACAACAATTCCTTGGTCAGTATTCTGCTCATTTATTTGTCTGTCACACCCCCTGGAGTAAAATGTAGCAGTTTAAAGATTTGACATATCTGGATTTTTATACAAAATAAATGGCACAAGTGAAAGACTTTGGAGGGTAAAAACAAGTAACTGAAGGTGCAGTTTATGGATAGTCTGATAGTGGAGGTCTATCTGAGGTATAACAGCTCACATGGCTTGAGGTGATAAATGTTCTTAGTACCGAAAATACAGTCACAATTACTCCAAATATAAACATTAATTAAACTGTATGTCTTTATTTAGTGCAAAGCACTTGCCTTTCATGAACTCACTGAAAATCTGCACAACATACATAAAAAAGGTCCATCATCTGACTGACCTATCAAGCAACGTCTTAGTCAATTCAGTTACCACTCAAAAATACAGAATAAAGGGGCGCAAAGCTGCTTTTTCCTTCTTTTTTTTGGCATAAAATATTCCTTACATAAATAGACTTTTCTTGAATAACACAGGAGCATAGCTACATCTTCTATTTGTGAAAATAAAGTATGATTTTATTACACTTTCTTAAAAATAAAATAGGATTTCATCATGAAGAAATAGAATTTATACATTTTCTAACAAGGAAACCTTACTCTTGCATAGGAAAAGAGATGCGAAAAAGGTGCAAGACAGCTGCAAAAAAAATGCACGCGGTTAGCATAACGGGGTGTGTGTGTGTGTGTGTAAAACAGCGTGCGACAACATACGGCTAAAGCAAGCGGCTCAAAACTGTTGGACACAACATGACGTACAGCACTCATTGAAGGGTTAATAACTTCTTTTTAAAACTGTAGGCGAGTACATAGTCGAAACCTGTTGTGTTCTTCTAGTGTTTCTTTACGTACAACTTTCTGTGAGCCAAGGCTCTGGGCCAGACTTGCTGCCAGCTTCTGCTCTCCTCTGGCCGTCACCCAGGAGACGTCAGTCTGGTGCAGTGCAACACACAATACAGCAAAACCTCCACATACTTATATGTTTTTTTTTTATAAAACATACACTCAACTTATGGACAATTTCTACACAGCATGTCTTCATCTGCACTTAAAGCCCAGCATAGATAATTTATCATATTTCTCAAAGCTGTACAGTCCCTGCCAATTCTACTACATGACATAATTACAAGACTTTTAATGAGCCGTGGTGAATGAAAAGCTACTCGCTACACCAAGAGACACAGGGAACTGCTTTCTTACTGCTCTGAGTGAAAGATCTATTTTGTCAACAGGGATTTTCCTCCCGGCAGACATTTCCAGGAAGCCATATCTGTTTGTAAAACTTCAACAACGTCCAAGCACACTGACTGCCTTGGTGCATTGTTTAATACATATGCTATCTGAGTCAGTGTGGAAAAGAAATAGTTCTCATGCTTCTGAAGGTCCAAAAGGAAGCTTTTGGATGTGTCAGCTGGCTCTGCTGTGCATGCCACTGAACCCTGGAGACCTTTCACAAGCTGGGCACTCAGAGGTCACGCCATGCTGGATGAATGAGGTCAACCTTTGGCCTTTATGACTCCCCTCACTGCGGCTGTGTCAGCCAAGCATCCTCGCTGCTGGGGTTGTGCCAAAAAGCCTCGACACGAAGGCGGTGGAGAACAGGGGGAAGGGAGCGGGGTGTCCAGTGTTGTTAGTGGGGCAGAGATACGGCAGTGGGAGTAGTAAAAGTCTGACCATGTTTTATTGTGAGTCCGTGCGGGGCACAGAGTGTAGGTCCGGTGCTGCTGAGGCAGGTGGTAACTGCAGGATGGATGGGGCCTGCACACTTTCTCATCAGTGATGTTTCTGAGCACCGCCACCAGTCCTCACCAGTCCTTCTTCTGCTCTGTCGCTCATCATTTCACTCAGCTGGAGGACACGCTGGCTTCCTTCTGCCGCAGCCTCTCTTTCTGTTGGCGAGAAGCACAAAAAGATTCAGCGTATTGATTTCAGCGCTGACACAAGAAAGAATGGCTTTCAGGAAATTCCATTTCATTGCTGAATATAGATCAGTTCTTACCAGACTGTTGGCATTGATCTTCTTGGTTTCGACTCTCTTCTCCGCTGTGATCTTCTTGATGTTGTCTTGAGCTTCCTTCAACCTATGGAAAAAAAAAATACCCACAAGGGCTTAACATTAGCAGACACTTGAAAAGAAGTAGTACACACTGAAAATTCTGTAACTCAATCAAAAATAGTGCACATGTAACCCAGATAAAGTAAGAAGCCTCTCATCCTTGTGTTCTTGTGAAGCTGTTTGTAAGGGTGAGACTTTTAAGTGTCTTCCTGGGGCACCCTGTGTCGTAGAGCCATGCAGTGCCACACACACACACACACACACACACACACACACACACAGATGCTCTTTGGAGTCTGCGGTCAGTGAAAGTCCCTTAAGTGGGAAGCAGTAGAGAATGACAGTGGTTTGATGAGATAATGAGGCAGCCCTTAAAAAAAACAAAAAACACTTGGCTTTTATGAGTTCACGAACAGTATTTAAAATAAAGTTAATTGTACATAAGCACAATCAGCTGTGAGTAATGTGAGACATGATTACCTAGTAAACAATTAAAGGAGAGCACTTGGATCCACGTCAGGGCAGTGAAAATTTTAACTTCTCCATAGCACAGGGAGAGAAGGCGGCTCGGTGTGATCCATTTGCAACTACGCTTTGGTGTGGAAAAAAAGCCACGGACACATCATGCGATACTTAATGTGGTGCAATATTGGCCATGCAGTCTCTCTGGATAGTAAGAGCTCACTGCTCCCTTTGCAGAGCCTGTTCCTTCACGAGTAGCTCTCCTGCCTCTTGGGCTTCATGTCCAGCATCACTACACTGTTTATCAGTTCTCTAACAACTCACAGCCTTTTAACTGCCACAGGCCACTGTCCGCTTGCCAGTCTTTTGCTGGAACCCAACTTCCCCAATTACACCTCAGGTCAGAGGAAACATCATAAATTCAGGCCCCAGTTGCAGGACCAAGGCCTCAGCTACTCCCATTCACCTCCTCTTTGATGGCCTCCCTCTTTGCTTTAATTACAACCAAGCATCTGCACATCACCCTTGTACAATTAGTGCTAATTTGACATGATGTCCAGAGGTGTTAAGCGCCAATCCAAAGGCGACAGAAACAAGAAGTCTAGTCTGAATTGATTAAGCTTTGATTTTGGAGCTGTGCAAAGTTTAACATTCTCTTCCTAAGATTTTCTTTTTTTTTTTTTTTTAATAAATGGAATGACTATTTCTAGCATACACACAAAAAACCATTGAACTTTAAAGGGGAAAATCAGTCTTTTTTTTTTTTAAAGACCATTACTTAAGGGGACACAGCAATACAGAACTGCACTTTTAACTAATGAATTTGCACTTCAAAAATACCTGATCCTACATTTGTCACTATGAAAGCTCAATCCTTCTTCTGTCTGTTAAAAAATTCCAAAGATTCAATAACCCTGATAGCAGCCTTCCTGGCTCTTTCTTCCCGACTGAATCTGTATGACATTTAAAGTAAGTAAGAGCACCACCTCACCTCTCCTTGGAGATGTTATTGCTTTGTCGTATCCAAGCGTTCTTGAAATCATTGCAGAATTCGTACCAGAGCATAAAGACGTAACTCGGAGTCACTTCTTTCTCCCCGGACTTTGGCTTAATACCAAAGTAGTTCACCATGTCCTGGAAACTGTGGGTGGGACACAGCAAAGGCTCAAACAGTGTTGTTTTATCACACATAAACACCTATAAATAATCTCAGACCTGGCTAAAAGTGTGTTCCTGTGAACTACTTAAGATTTTAAACAACTTTTTAAAAAAAGTACAAGGCAGTTAAGGTACGTATACCCAAGAAACCACAGAGAAAAACAGGTTAATACAGTAAAATGTAGACACAGTATACACAGAAAATGATGGATTTAGAGTCAGACAGAGAGGTGAGAAACAGAGCTGGAAGGAGAGTGTCCACCCTGCTGGGCCACAGGGGAGAGCCAGTAGCGGCGGCTCCATTATCACATTGACCTCCACAGCCTGCATGGGAAGACTGCCAGAGGAGATGAAGACAGCCAAGAACAGGCTCCTGTTCCTCCACACACACACACACACACACTCGTTTTGACATCTTAGTGGGGAACTTCATTGACATAATGCTTTCCGTAACCCCTTACTCTAACCATAACCATCAGAAATGAATGCCTAACCCTAACCCTTACCCTAAACCTAATCATAACCTAATTGTAACCCTAAAACCACGTTTTGAGCCTCAAAAATGCTCAAACATGCCTTCAAATTCGTAAGGACCAGCGTTTGGTCTTCACGAATCACAGTTGGCCCTCACAACTATAGTTTTATGCGACTTTTTGTCCTCACAAAGATCTCTAAACAAGTACACACACACACACACACAGCACCCCCTACAGGCTGCTGTGAGCACATCCACTGAAACAGAAAGGAGGTCAGAAAGTTTAGTGATGATGTGACCAGCGAATGTCTGAGCTGTGTTGAAGTTCATTTAAAACCGGCTTTGTCCCAAATGTATAAACTAAAACATCTTTAACGGCAGAATGCCACCACATAATCAGACGACTGATTCAGTGTGGTGCTTTATCTTTAACACATCAAAGATCTTAAATCCAAAGCAAAAGTTTCACATATTTTTTCCTTTAATTAGAGTCCAATAAAGGAAGTTCTGCTGTGGGAGATATGATTAACTGATTCTGATCAAAGCAACCAAGACTTTCTTCTGCTGAGTGTTAATCATTCAGCTGCTGACAGACTCCACATCCTGCTTCTCCACCACAGTTCAGCAGAAAAACCACAAGGAGCATGTCAGGCCGTGTGCCTGCAGGTTAAAGCTCTGCAGGTTAAAGCTCTGCAGTTTGAAGTAAAGTTCATGTTCATTCATGTCTTCTGTTTGTGTTTCTTCCCACATTCACTCATCCTGTTTTCATCCTGTGATGCTGACGTGTTTCAGACCATCAGCGGCGCCTTGGCCTGCTGCTTTCACTCCACCAACTCTGACTCATGTTTACTTCACATTCCTGCCGGTCACTATCTGAATCCTCCGTCTGCTTTCGGCCTGATTTCCTGCAGCACAGAGCGGCTGGTTCACTTCAGACCTGAAGCCTGCAGAGGTGATCCTGCAGTCCACTTCATGTTCTGACGGAGCTGATGTTCGGGTTCTGTTCTGTGTTCTCATGTTCTGCAGAGTGTGATAAGAGACAAAGTGGAACCTCTGGTGTTCTCCCTGAACATCTCTTTGTACGAGAAGCTTCCCAAGAAAAGAAAGACCGTGCAGGACCTGAAACGCCTCCCAGTGCTGAGTGAGACCCCCCGACCCATCAGAACCCAGGTCAGAACCCTCCAGAACCTTCAGCTATTACAGAAATGTAAAACTCTCTCCGTCTGACTGATGCTGTCCTCGTTGCTCAGATCCACATCCAGAAGGCCTGTGGTTCTGATAACCGCTGCCAAAGTAACCTGCAGATGACGGCCCAGTTCACCGATGACAGCCAAAAACCTTTCACCGAGTGAGTGAACCTCCTCTAAGAAACATAACACACACTGCCCAGGTAAAGGGTGATTACTGATTATGGAGTGTGAAAGAGTCCAAAATGAGTTTCATATTCATATATTCAGAAACTACCTGAAAACTAGGGATGGGATGCTCGATACTGACGTTTCGACACTGTGTCTAACTTACGAATTGTAGATGTTTCGAAAAACACTGCTCCGAAGTGTGGTTCAAAACACCCACATCACGTGACCATGGCTAACTAAGGTTTTGGTGCATTTCACCGCAGTTTCGACAGGTGGCTTACCTGCTGCTTCTACGCAGGCGAGGCACCAGGATTCCCATTTTGAACGGACCAGAGTAATTTGGGCTGGCCCTTGTAATTACTGAATTAATGTTTTTAATACCACCGCTTCTGTTTATTACAAGTGGTTACAGGCACGTGTATAAATGAAGAAAACAATCATTATTTTTGCTATGGACTATGAAGACCAATATAGGCTATCCCTTCACTTAAACATCAAGATCCAAAGTGCCATTAAATAAATATCTCCTTACTTCAATGTTTAATGTCATAGATGAGAAAGAAAGAGATTTTTGGGTGAGTTACAGTGACTTATATCAGCAGAGAGAGAGCAGGTGGAAATTTTCTGCTCGAACATCCATCTATTGTCTTGGTTTTTCTATTTTAAACTGAAAATGTATTTGTTGCATTAAGTGACTTCATCCTCACTCTACCCGTTACCCACATTATGCGCAGCAGAAACTGAAGTATTCCTACTGTCAATAAAAAACATTTAAAAAAAGAAAATGTGAAAGCCTAAATAATAATGCAAGAAAAACTATATCCATTAATTACAGGAGATCCATTTGTCAACAATTCTCACGACAAATTCATTTTTTTCTTCCTTTTTTCTTTCCCCACTGACACGTGTGTAAATATCTCCTAAACAACAGGAGAAAGGTATGCAGATTCAGTGCAACCAAAACCCCAGACTCAAACTGAGTCAAACATCATGCCAGTGACACATGATATGGCTCCCACAGCAGCATGCAATGCAAATAAGGGACAGTTTATTAAGGATAGTTGCAAATAAGAAAGGTTGCTCCACTGAGCAACTTCTGAACCATGATGTGTTTGCTCAGATTTAAAATGTATTTGTCACTGTAAAATGGCCTATTGGGATTGGTCAGAATTTGCCTATGATAACTTAATAAATGTTATCTTTTAGTTTTTTAGAAGGACAACACATTTAGTGTTATTTATTTAAATATTTATTTTGACGTAATTGAAAATAAAACCTAAGAAAATTCTTCTCACAGGCAGTCAGGATGGCACCAAGGGCAGCTTCTAGTTTTGTTTGACAGTGTGTAGAACAAATCTGTTTACATCAACTCCCAGAAAGCTTAAAAGTCAACCCAATACATCCAAATTCTGAGGGCTGTTTCTGAGGCTGGGGAGGTAACTTGCAAAAACATGATTAAATGCAAGTGGTGTATGAACACATAGAGAGTGAAAGGAAGTGAGGAAGAGGAAGTGATCAGTGCATCATGGGAAGCCCCCAGCAGCTTAGGCCTATTGCAGCTTAACTAAGGGATGGTTCAGGGTCACCTGATCCAGCCCTAACTATAAACCCTAATCTTAAAAGTAGAGAGGGTGTCTGTCTCCCGAATCCAAACTGGGAGCTGGTTCCATAGGAGAGGGGCCTGAAAGCTGAAGGCTCTGCCTCCCATTCTACTTTTAAATACCCTAGGAACCACAAGTAAGCCTGCAGTCTGAGAGCAAAGTGCTCTATTGGGATAGTATGGTACTATGAGGTCTTTAAGATATGATGGGGCCTGATTTTTTAAGACTTTGTATGTGAGGAGAAGGATTTTAAATTCAATTCTGGATTTAACTGGTAGCCAATGAAGAGAAGCTAATATGGGAGAAATATGGTCTCTCTTTCTAGTTCCTGTCAGTACTCTCGCTGCAGCATTCTGGATTAACTGAAGGCTTTTCAAGGAGCTTTTAGAACAACCTGATAATAATGAATTACAATAGTCCAGCCTAAAAGTAATAAATGCATGAACTAGTTTTTCAGCATCACTCTGAGACAGGATGCCTCTAATTTTAGAGATATTACGCAAATGCAAGAAAACAGTCCTACATATTTGTTTAATATGCGCATTGA
>VUQI01049396.1:0-14550 GCA_015106735.1 Paratilapia polleni | reverse complement strand
CATTTTGGACAATTTCATGCTCCCAACTTTGTGGGAACAGTTTGGGGATGGCCCCTTCCTGTTCCAACATGACTGAGCACCAGTGCACAAAGCAAGGTCCATAAAGACATGGATGAGCGAGTTTGGTGTGGAAGAACTTGACTGGCCTGCACAGAGTCCTGACCTCAACCCAATACCCAAACACCTTTGGGATGAATTAGAGCTGAGACTGTGAGCCAGGCCTTCTCGTCCAACATCAGTGTCTGACCTCACAAATGTGCTTCTGGAAGAATGGTCAAAAATTCCCATAAACACTCCTAAACCTTGTGGAAAGCCTTCCCAGAAGAGTTGAAGCTGTTATAGCTGCAAAGGGTGGGTCGACATCATATTAAACCCTATGGATTAAGAATGGGATGTCACTCAAGTTCATATGTTTGTGAAGACAGACGAGTGAATACTTTTGGTAATATGGTGTATGTGCATGTGAATATTGAGTCTGTTTCTACTGATCATTCACATTTGAGCAGTCTTTGGTTTCAGTTGTGTGGAGAGCAAAAGAGGGATTAGATTTGCTAAAATGTAATCTCAGAAATATCTTCAATCATCTGATAATTATTTATCTTTTTATTAGCATTTTTAAATGAATCATATTTGGAGACAATAACCTGGGCCTGAAGTCTTGGCCCAGATTGAAGCCTCGAAATACTGGCTTGACTTAAGTGAACAGAAAAGCAGACGGGGTTCCATACTGAGTGAAGAGGAGTCTTGATCCAGGACTTTAAAATCAAATATCACAGATCTGGATGAACCTGAATAATCACCAACAGTTTGGACATGTTGGAAATATAAACCTATAATGACTTATATGCACTTATATGGCAGATAACCTTAACAAAAGCAAAAACTCAGAGAAAAGAGCACTTTGCCAGACGTCTAGATAATGTTAAGATTTAATTAAAAAGTGAAAAGACATGTTTTCAGGTTGTTGAAAAGACATCCAGAAAAAGGTGTCCTTTTACACCTAAATTTGATCTTTCTAACAGAAAACAGGCTTTTTGCCCTTTTCAACCAAATGTAGATATAAAGGGATTTCTTTTTGTGACAGCTGTGACTGTCCATGCATGTCTGCTGCTTGCTGGGTTAAGTTTAGTCTGACCAGTGGAAGCCGCCTCTATCAAAGTCAGAACAAACAAAATCAAAGACGGTATCAAAGGATTTCTTTCCCACTCACATGGTTTACACTGACGTAGTTTGTAAAGGCGTGTTTCTTAGTGAGAGTAATCCCACCTGATGTCATTTTTTTCACCACACAAATTCTCAGAAAGATTGCAAAGATTTCTTTGAAGTCCATATTTTTCTACATCCTGCCCAGAACTCTTTTAATGAGCTGCTGAGTGACTGAAACATTTGGGCCATTCAGCATTTCACAGTCCTGCATCAGAACTCAAAGCACTGAAGAAACTCCCCCAAACAAATGTTTTAAGTTACGCTATTTGTTTAATTGTTCTCTTTAAAGAGTGGACATAAAAGTTGAGTTGACACAGTTTTTTATCATCAGTATTTCTCCTTAAAGCTTTAAGCCTCGCAGAGTGGATACATAAAGATTCTCCTGCTGGTACGCACTGTTTAAACTCCCATCAGGCTCTGAGAGCAGAGTTGTGGCTGTTTTCTGTCAGCGTTGCTCCAAACTTTGGTTTCTATACATCGAAATAACAAATTCCTGGGTTTAGATTATCCAGAGCACAAACATCTGCCTTTCAAACACTTCTTTGATCAGCAGCAAATCACGAGGGAGGAAACTCCACCCACAGCACCTCCTGGCCATACCCAGGGGCCCCGGGGTGCCTGGGTGTCCTTGGTGTTTGACAGGGACGTTACATCATGCAGCTGAGGTTTGGGGGGGTTCAAAAGCTGTACATTTCTTTGCTCTAAATATTAAAACTAAAGGGAGACGTTTCTCAGACTGTCTGCACTTTGATGGACCTCCATGTTGCTGCAGTCATGTTTTTCTTCTTCTTAGCCCACCCACCTGTCAAGTTCATGATACTTGACTCACAATACGATATTGCGATTTTAAGCATTCTGCGATATGCAGAGTATTACAATACAATATACTGTGATTTATCACCTTTTTTTCAACTGCAAATTATGTCCATAAAGGTAAACCTTGTCAGTAAGATAAAGTTCTCGGTTTGGTTCTCTCACGTCAGTCATTTTTATTGCTGACAAACTGAACTGTTTGTATTACAGTCTAGTCCAACTTAACTGAATGCTAACATGTGTGGACTGCTGTACTATTACAGGTATTTCAAACAGTGCAGCCCCTTCAGCAATTGAAGAATTTGAAAGTCATTTCCTGTTAAACGGGCAAACGTCGCGATGGTATCACATCCCTTGGTTCCAGCGTCTTGAGCATGTAAGAAAAGCCCTCGTTTTCCAGTGTTGTATGAACGCAGGTCTTTGCACATAAAGTAGGTGATCGATTGTGTTACTTTTTTTAGCTCGCTCTGAATTGGGAGGTAGCTTTGTTAAGCTAAGAGTGTCCAGTGCTGGTTGGTTTTTCAGTTGAGCTGATTTGGAGTTAACTTTGCCGTCCTCGACTAACGTTATCTCAGGATGGCGGCCCGTGAGATAAGCCCTGATGTTCGTAGTATTCCCAGAGGATTTGACTTTCACACGATACTCCTTGTAAATCCCATGTGTCACATCCATCTCCTTTGTCCCATCCTTGTTAAAAAATCCAAAATAGGTCCATACGTTTGCTTTAAAGTGCTTTCATGATGTCTTTCTCCAATGCCTCCATCTTTGTTTTACCAGCTTCCTCCAGCACACTTACCCTCACCTCTACTGACCTCACTAGAAAAAAAAAATCTCAAGAGCACCATCTGATGTACATTATTGCCACACTAAATATTGCAATACTATGCTATAGCGATTTTTTTCCCCCACCCCTACCATTCTCCCAGTTTGACTCTTCTGCAGGCATTTCCTCCCACTGACTTCATGTGTCTACACAGTGACATCATCAAAAAATCTGCTTGTTATTTTCTTGATTAACTGCAGTTTCCACATGTGCACTTTACTTGAACTTGGAGCCGGTGGAGAACTGGTTCATTTACTGCTACCCCCGAGCTCACCGAGGCAGCAGAACAAAACAAGAAGTGCCAGCTGCCATCCAAGATGATGAGACTGATCTGATCAGCAGGGTGAGAGCATCACTGCAGAGGCAGCTGAAAGTATTTGGCAAATAATATATTTGGAAAGGAGAAAGTGTGTGTGTCTCTTTTCAAGGCGCTTGCATTTGAACATGGGAATATGAGTTTATTAAATCTGCGTAATGCTGGTTTGTCTTACATGTAGTCCAGAGATATTTCAGTACATTCACATCCCTGTGCATTGCATAATGCTGCTTTGCTACCTCCATTATGTACAAGGGGGCCTTCAAAGTCAACATCCCAGTTAACAGCCCTGTTTTAGAGTTGTTCAAAGTCTCCAATAGGACACTGGAAGTGGTTGTGGTATTTGTGGCAGGTTTATCGATAAGGAGACTGTGGTTCAAATCCTGTTTAGACCTTTGTGTCTTCCACTGGGTCTGGCTTTTTTCCACTCATAGATTAATTTAATTGTCACTTGTATTTCTTTTTTTTTTTTGCTTTCACTCGCTGGTAAGATTTAGGCACTAAAAACTATTTGGTTAAAGTTAGGAAAATATTTGAAAAAACACAAATTGTGAGTGACGGACTCCTCTCACTAATGCTATAAGACCAAAACCCCAAAAAAACCCAAAGAGCACCAGCGGCTTTGACAAGCTGGTGTTATTTTACAACTTGGCAATAACCTGGCCTGGATATTATATCCACCTTGGAGGGCAGTTTGTTTCAATGAAAATGAGGTCGTTTTCTACATTAAGTGCAGTTGGAAAGCATTACTAAGAATCTGTGAAGTTTTTGGGTTGTGAATTTGTGACTAACTTTGTGACTCCTTTTTTTTTTTTAATCATTATTTTTTTCCCTCCAACGATCCTAGTGTACTGTTGTGAAAAACTACACCAGCCCAGTTTATACACTACTAATTCAGATCCCTTTTTTATGGATGGAGAAAAATAGCGACACACACAGTCCTCCAAACATTTTATCTCTTCACAGACTCACAAATGCAGTCTCGTGTGCTGGATCATCAGAGCAACAGAAAGCAGAAGGCTGAAGTGTAACACACAACTCTCTCTGTTCAAACATGTGCTCTCAAGATGTGACTCGGTGGAGGTGGGGGTAATCTCATCCAGGGTCAGTCTTAATTGCAGCGCTGCTCGGGCTCCGGGGCAGATTTGCCTCTTGGTGGGTCTGTGAAGACATTTCAGCCCCGACAGTCGATGACAAACACAGCGAGCAGCTGTGAGCTCTGTCTGTGATTGGCCCCTTTTATGTGTTTTTCTCATTAAAGTATGTTTGTGATTTTTTTAATAGCACTGTTGTTGTTGTTGTTGATGATGTTCTCTCTAAGAGCACTCGCTTAAAGATTATAATAATGTGGGGATAATCAGCCAAGTATTCCCAGCAGTCAGACTGCTTCCAGGTGTGCAGGTAATCCCTGTAAAGCAGCAGTCTGAGACCCTGGACTCCACAGTCCTGAGCCCTCCTCTGCTCTTGGTGTGTGTGACGAGTTTCTGTAGCTGGAATAAGTACTGAAAAAAGCATCTGGATGTGAGTGAAGTCAGGATTTGTTCAGCGAATGATTTTGATTCAGTTTTGGTGAAGATATTTGAGCTTAGTTTTTATTGCTATGCATTCCAGGCTTTTGTCTTCTAAGTTTTCTCTTCAGCCAGAGTGCAAACCACCACCCAGTGTATTGTTAAGCATCATTTAGAAGCTGGCATTCCTATTTACCTTTTCTGGAGTCACTGCAGTGTGAAGCACCAACACTGGCACCAAATTATGTTAAACTAAATAAAATATAAAGACAGAAGAGTCTTTATGAACAGCCTCTTTACAGCTGCAGACACACAAACCCCAAACAGCCTGTAGCTTCATTTCATGCTGAGAAAACCAGCAACTGAACTGCAATTTTAGTGTCAGTTAATTTTGTGATTAGTTCATTCAGCTGTCAAACAATAACACAATCTGCATTTACAGTGTTCTACAGAGAAACCCCAGTGACTGTGACTGAGTGCAGAAAAAAAACGTTTTTTACAGAACAAAACGAAAGGAGAGCATGACAAAGTCCTTCTAAAATTAAGATTTACAACTCTGCAGCTATGTAGGAACGAATCCAGATTGAACAAATCCTGCCTAAATGAATGGAAGATGGTTATAAGCTCTATTCCATGTATATAATCACCAGTCAAAGACAATAAAAACTGGTTCAAAAAAGTGGTTAAAAAAGTTGTTTCTCCCCTCCAGTTGGACGTCTGCTACACATTCACAAACTTTCACGGTATTAATGGATTTTGTTACTCGATGATCTTATCTGGGGTTTGTGAATGTTGGATGGACAAAAAAAGACGTCTAAAGAGTCACGTTGGCTGAGTGGAGGTGCTATCATTGCATGTGTTCAGCACTCTGGTGGGAGGAGCCTGACTGTGCTGGTGCTCCAGATCAACCATTAATGAAGCTCATAACTGTCCTTTTACTTTCTGTCAAGCAAGTCACTTCATAGCAAATCATGTCTTGTGTTGTAATACGCAGAATGTCCTGTCTGAGCTTCAGACCAAACACAAAGTTTTGTCTCACTTTACCTGCATGCATGCAGTTGCTGGAGTGTTTTTAGACCATGTCACTACAGCAAAATATTCACCCCCCATCAGCCAGTGGGAGGTAGAGGATTACAACCAACAGGACGTCCTATGATTTCTATGACGTTTTTTCAAGCCCTCTCCTTTTTTGTTCACCTCTTTGGAAGAATCAAAGTTGAATCTTACAGCTTCAGTTACCCAAACATGGTGACAGCCTGATTGTCTGTGGCGTCTCCGGGAGACCCGCAGCTGATCACGCACAGCACACAGCATCAAGCAGATTTTGAGTCGAAGCTGAATTATTCTGGCATTTTCACCTCAAATTTGAGTCAATTTGCATCTTTGCAAAGACTTTGAATGTAATCGTGCTATGTGAAAACTTTGCTTTGTTTGTGTTTGGTCTGAACACTTCAAGAACTGAATTGAATTGAATAATTTGCTAAATGAATTTCATGTTTTATTCAGTAAGACTTGAAACCAGCGACTGAGACAATAAATTAATCAGGAAAGTGTTTACTGAGCTCAGAGACCAGGTGAGAAGCAGCATCATTTTCTCATAGACTGCTATACAATCAGACTTCTTTTTACAGCCAGAGGAGTCGCCCTCTGCTGGACATTAGAAAGAATGCAGGTTGAAGATACTTTTCTTTTGTCTTCACTTTTTAGAACTGGAAGCTACATCTGTCTTTTATGTACATGTTTGTTCATGTGTCTGTCTTAAAGCTGGGGTAAGCACCATGTTTTTGATGTCAGTGGACAGCAAATCCAATATATTATCCATTATAATATTGTAGTACAGTATTCAGATGTGGGAGGTGCTCAGTGTAGAGCTGATGCTCCATTTGGATTCATGCTAGATAAAATGCTTTTCACCAAATTAGAATTTCCTGGTTCCTGGTAGCCTGCTTCTCCTCTGCCATGTCCCCACAGCAGTGCCTAAATCGTTCAAACTGAGTATCACATTTCATTTTCTCTTCCTGTCAGTCACATGTATCACAGGTCACACACAGTCTGAAGTTTAAACATTTCCCCGTGTTTGGCACTGATTTATGGTTTCTGCTGTACTGCAGACATGATTAGCAACCTCGTAGTATTCACTTGATGATTTATACCTTTTATTTCAGTGCTGTGGTTCTGGTTTTACGGCCCTCAGAGGAGATGAGTTCGTGGCTGTGAGCAGGGACACGTATTTTCAATAATTATACTGATACTGCAGAAGACGCCCACTTTACACACATCTCAGCTCTAAAATGTTCATGAGGCAGCTGGGTCATGAAACTTTCACTGAGGAGGGGGTCTAATTGAAGGGGTGCATCTCTGTGTTGGACAGACAGTTTCATCTGTGTGACGCACTCAGTGAACCGTCCATTTCAGCTTGTTAAAAAACTGGCCAAACAGGAAACCCATCCCTTGATTATTATACCTTTTTAAGTCACCAACAAGGTTATGTGATTGGCTTGGTTTGTCTGGAAGTTGGTTAGTAGGATCTGGATACGTTTGCATGTGCATGCAATACATTACAAAACACACGACAAAAAAGCAGACATGAAGTAGATTTGAAAAACGTATAAACACTAAGTTAAAGATAAAAAAAATAATAAATAAATATAATAAAACAGAATTTAAGATAGTTCTACTGTGAAATAAAAAGCAGAGTGCTTTTGTGCATTGCCACTCAGAGGATAAGTGTCCTCTCCCTGCACTGAGGGACGTCATTATATATTTTAACTGCAGTGTGTAGGAAAGATTTTTTTTATATCAGTCCTTATTACAGCAGAGTTGAAGGAGGCTCCTACTGAAAAACTGCTCTTTGATCAGTACATTGTATGGGAGGTGTGAGGTGGTGTCCGATATCTTCTGCTGTGCGACATCCTTCGCTCTATAACTAACTCCAGGAGCTCCGGAGTAATCTCCAGCACACCGCCAGTTACCAGAGGCGGGGCTTGGCCCAAGTTGGAAATGATTTACTTTTGGAGTTGATTCAGATGTGGATGCAGGAATTATTTGGAAGGATTTTTTACTATTGCAAGATTGAGCAACATTGGATAATAATTCCTGTCATATGTTCACAAATGCATATCAAACTGAAATAAGAAAAACTGGGAGACCTCATCTGGATGTTCTTAAGAAAAAATCACAAATCCATATCCATATATCGGTCTGAATTGGTGCAAGGTGTGGAGGAAATTTTCAGCCTGGCTGAGGAATGCAGACTGCTGCTCCTTGAAATTCATTCAATTCAATTTATTTGTGGTGTAAATTCAGTGGTGGTTCTCATGATGGTAGTTTTTCATTTTAATTTTCGTGCCTTACGTAGTCCTCAGTTTCCAAGATAAAGGCATAATTTCATTGTCAAATTAATGGAAGATCCATTAAAATAAGTGAAACTATAAAAATCAGAGTATTTATCCCAAAATTTACCCCAGATCTGATGTAAATCTGTTAATTGTGATATCCCACCCCCAGTTATCTTAAATTCATCATTAATGGATTTGTCAACAATCTAATTTTATATTTAAATGAACAGATATTATTTATTGTTTTTAAATGTTTGTAAATTAACTAATTTTTCCTTTTTAAATAATGTTTTCAGACATACTTGAGGAGATTTCATACATATATTGTTACATTGTTAGTTGATTGTTGAGAAGACATTTCTTAAGTACTATTTTCATATTACAGTGGCTATAATTTGTATTTCTCGATGTATCATATGACAATGTGAACACTGTGTCCGATAATCGTGAAACTACAGATATTTAAAAGCTGTATCTTCAGCTCTTCTCGGCTTAATGGAGCTTTTTTACTGAGTTTTAGCTCCTTGTTTATCTGTTCACCTGAACTTTGCTGTTCACTTTTGGTGATGTTTGGTGTAAAAAGCATCTGTACACAACAGAGCAGGCAACCCCACCTCATGGATGTAGTAGAGCATTTAGCCACTAAAAATCCTAAAAGGTTTTCCTAAAGCGTGATGTGCAACCACCACACCACAGCCTGGAGGTGTTTCTGTTCCTGGGAAAAACCAAACGTTTTGAAGCTCAGTAATGAAGAGTTACCGTCGGAGCATCTGGTATTCATGCCAGTAAAATACACTATGTGCAGTTTATTATGACGTGATTCCCTAGAACAAAAGCACCCCCACCCACCCCCCGATGTGACTGAGCTCCTTCCAGATGCAAAACAGATTGTCTTTATTGGTCATCTTTGTGTTTGTGTTGTAGGTACAGAGAAACCTGAGAGCTGTTCCATCATGGAGAGGAGGCGGGTTCTTCTGCTCTGCCTCATCATAGCAGCGTGTGTCTACAGCAACGCCGCTCAGAGGACAGGTGGGTATGATTATGCAGCTTATGGCTTAACTTCCTGCATACTGAAAAGCATTACATCAGCCCACAACATCTGCAAAAGCAATTAATACAATCTATAGCATCTGTATAGCACACACACACACACACACAGACACACACAGAAACTGGCTGGACCTCACACGTTTGGTAAGTTTTGAAGTTCATGTTCACACATATGGAGCACTTTTACTAACCCTGCACACGAATGTATTTGCTGCAGAGCACATGGATATGATGCTTTAACTGGTTCACTAGAGCACAAAATCAAAGCTTTGAGCCCTGGTGCCTGGTTGTGTAAAACATTTTCCTTAACAGATCTCTAATGCTTCCCTTATTTTAAAAAAATTGATTTTCAAACCTAAGTATGTCACACTTAAAAGAACTCTACTTCTGATCTGTATTTTGAGTATCAAATGTCAACATCTGAAGTAGCTCTAAAGTCTTCTTTCGTGGCAGCTTTAGTTAGCTTTGACTCAAGATGAAATCCACAAAAATGTGCCAAAAACTTCATAGAAACGTCTCAAAAACACTCCTGCTGCAAAATCCCTCTCCTCAGCTAATCTTACTGTTCTAACATCACTGACAGACAAAAGCATTCAATATTTGGATAGCCCCAAATTACCTTTTATTTAAATAAAACAAAAAACAAATCAATATCTGACAGAAAGAAGAATTGAAAGTTTAGATGCAGGCCATGGTTACTGAAAAACAAAATAAGTTAGCTCTGAAAATTTTTGTGTTAACTCTTGAATTGTAACTGGAAACGAGTCCCTCCACCACCTCATAAACGAGACACTACTTTCTGCATTATCATCAGCTGTTGGGATTCACTATAAATCATCCAGTAGGAATGCAGCTGTTTGGTAATATAAAATGTGGGAATTCATCAGCTAGGTGGATGACTGTGCTTTCTGACTTCCTCTCCTAAATGCTGATTGCTGTTTACAAATGCAGATACATTTTAAAATGTTCAAATAAAGCCAAATAATTATGGGATGGTAGCACTCTATTGCAAGTTACCTACATGCAACCAAAGCCTCCTCAAAAGTGACTTGTCAATAATACTCGGACTACAAATGAAAACCTAAGTGTTAAAATCTTGTCCCTTGCCCACAGAGTCTGCACACTCATTTCCTGGTGGGGATTTATAAAGAATAGCAGGCTGGAAACTTCTCAAACTAATCCTTTTAGCATAGTCGACTCCTCAGTGTGTATTTCTACTTTTCCTTCACATGCCTCTTTTTAGCATAAATAAGGTTATGCTGCAAAATGAAGGAGTGGTTTGCAGGGTTTGAAAAGTTTCTTTGGATGTTTTCATAAATCTTTCAGCATCCAGCAGCTGTACTTTGAACAGGACTGTTTTAAAGATAGATACTCAAAAGATTTTCAGTGGAATATTCCTTTAAACATATTTCCAGACTTTTTGTGGGGTTCTGAAAGGTGAGTTTCCAAGAAGAGTTAACCACCAATCAAAAACTGATAAACCTGACTTGTAATGCTGTCATCAGGCCAATTTTATTATATTCCAATTGGAAACCACTTAACTTTAACCTGTCCAAGGTGTTTCTATCAAAGTCCTGAAGTATTAGGGATACTGTGGAGGTGAAAATGTTTTAGCAGCCAGGCACGTTGGACACTGTGAGAAGCAGTGGTTAAAGAGAAGGTAGGGGTTTCATTAGCACTCAGTTGATCTTCTCTTGTTTCATCAAAGCTTTCTAAAGGAAATAAACACCAGCTGTAAGCCACACAACTTTTTTTTTCCATTTCATTTCTTCACACTTTTCCATCCTGAAGGTAAGTGCTCTCAGCATACATCCCTGCTCCTGTCCAGAAACTTTGACACATTTTCACCTCACGCTGGCACGCTTTCTAAGAACCAAGATCTACTCTGGGAGTGAGAGCTTTCCTTATAACATCCTGTGGCTTCTCTCCATGACATCAAATCTTTCCTCTTAGACTGCACTGAAGAGGCCGTAGCTGACATCGTCTTCCTGGTCGACGGCTCATGGAGCATCGGTGCTGAGAACTTCGAGCAGATCCGCCAGTTTCTGTTCACGCTGGTCAACAGCTTTGATGTCAGCCCTGATCACATACGCATCGGCCTTGTCCAGTACAGCAATGATCCACACACAGAGTTCCTGCTCAATACACATAAGAACAAGGAGGACATCCTCAAACACATCAGCAAATTGCCTTACAGGGGGGGTGGCACCTTGACTGGTAAAGGCTTGGAATTCATGTTGAATGAACACTTTGTGGAGAAAGCTGGAAGCCGAGCCCGACAGAAAGTGCCACAGATTGCTGTGGTGATCACTGATGGCAGATCCCAAGATGATGTAAAGTCGCATGCTGAGAATCTGAGGAGAAAGGGGATTGTTTTGTATGCAATTGGTATCAAAGATGCAGATGAAGACCAGCTAAAGGAGATTGCGAATGAGCCGCACAGTCAGCATGTCTACAGTGTATCAGATTTTGCTGCGCTGATGGGAATTTCTCAGAACATCATCCAGACATTGTGCACAACTGTAGAGGAAGTCAAACGACAACTCCTGCAACTATCTCCAGGTAAATGTGTCCAATGGCACAGTATCATTGGATGGTCTAATTTTATTAAATATATCCAAGGAATAGTTTAGCCTGAAGTATTTTTGTCTCTCAAGAGATGTAAATATCCAGCAGATTTCATTCCGCTGACATTGGAGTGGGTTAGGTTCAAGGATAGAAAAACAACAAAGGAAGCTTATTAAACATTTTTGTAGTCAGTCTAGACAAAACAATACAATCTATAATGTATTTCATACTTTAAGATCATTTTAGTATCTTTTTTGGGGAATCCAGTTGTAATAAATGGCGTTTTCTAGTTGTAGTGGAATTGTATGTGTTTAAATTTCCATTTTTCTACACAGTGAAGATTTCCTGTCCTTGTGAGCATTAAAGCGATCCAACAGCACTTCATCATTAGGGTCATCCTGAAGGCCACAAGTGTCGGTCAAGCAATAAAGTTGTTCTATATACTACAAGTGTTTCTGGGGTTTTGACCTCTTCAGACTTTGCCTCCTCCATGAACCTTGGAAGCTGTGCCAGAAACCTCTTCTTGTATGCTTGTGTGCTTTAAAGTAAAGCTTTAAGGAGTCATGTATCTTTGTGTGGTCATTTCCTGCACTTTCTGTTAACCCTGTATTGTTTAATTGTAAAATACTCCGAAGTTTTTGAATTATTCAACATATTCGCATTAAGAATTCTTGGTCCTAGTCGTTAGATATTCCTCTCTGTGTTTCACCACATGCTAAATTTCGTCTCCCTCTTTTCCAGAATGTGCCAACGCCACCGTGGCAGACATAGTCTTCCTAGTTGACAGCTCGTCTAGCATTGGCATCGATAACTTTGAGGAAATTAGGCGATTTCTCCGAAGTTTCATCTCAGGCCTCGACATCGGCCCTGACAAAGTTCGGGTTGGCTTGGCTCAGTATAGCGATGAACCCTACCAGGAGTTTTTGCTGAAGGATCACATGGACATACAGTCCCTGCTGGCTGAGGTTGATAAATTTCAGTATCGAACAGGAGGCACAGAAACGGGCAAGGCCATTGACTTCCTTCAGTCACAGTACTTCACAGAAGAGGCAGGGAGCCGTGCGAGCCAGCGAGTGCCTCAGATTACTGTAGTGATCACAGATGGGGATTCCACAGACAGTGTGGAAGAGCCTGCCCAGCGCTTACGCAAGCAGGGGGTTATCATATTTGGTATCGGGGTGGGAGAGGCCAACCAGCAGGAGCTTGAGTCCATAGCAAACCAGCCTAAACAGCACTTCCTCTTTGCTATCGATAACTACCAGGCTCTGCAGCAGCTAACAGATGGTCTGCTGAAAACTGTATGCATCTCCATGGAGGATCAGAGGCAAGGTAAGGCAAAGACTTAAAGGAAACATCCTTACAGAATTATTTATTATAACAGAGAGAAAAAAAATATCCAAATGTAGTATGCAACAATATACAGATAAATTTAAAAGTAACTTTAAGAGTTGCTGCTTACTTTTACTTTTACTGGTTGTATTGCTCTTTTGTTGTGATGTGGTCAAGTCTTTAAGATTTTACACCATACCATCTCAGTTTGGCATCAGGTGTAGCGAATACACTGCATCAGAAGCAATCTCGGAGCCCATCGCCTAATCGGCTAACTTAGAAATCTTGGCCGGGATACCCACAAGCTACACCGGAACTGCACATTACTAAATGTAAATGACTAAAATGTAAATAACTAAATGTGTAAACTTGATGGAGCGCTGTGCAGTAACTGGATTCACATAAATCCTGTAAGTGATGGCTGAACGCTCACTGTCTGGTGAACCTCAGACTATCAAGAACTGGCACTGTGCAGTGTTTACAATGTAAATATAGTAAATGTTCCTTTTCAGAAGCATATCGTTGCCCATATGCTAATGCTTTTAGCTTACAGACATTAGAGTGTAGTGATAAATGAAATAAGATCTGGCTCCAGTGAAGTTTGAGTTTAGCCTGCAGTGATGCAGTGTTCACAGTCTTTGCCAAAAGAGTTGGATGCTGTTCAGAAAATGTGGACAAACAGTGTTTAACTGGCTGTTGTGCAAGTTGTGCAAGCTGTTGGGAAGTTCAGTCCTGCCAGACCTTTTTTGTAGTCTCTTTTAAACTACGACAAATTGAAAGGTTATGTTGTAGGCATCCATATAGGGATGTATTTTACCACCCTGAATGAACCATCATTTACAGTCCTATGCTATCCAAAAAAATGGGTTGGTCTTCTGAGGATTTAACGACTCTTCCACATTTAAAAATGTGTATGTGTCACTCGCTAATAACAGCAGATTTTTTATGAAGCTATTCTAATTTGGATTCATAGTATGAGTGTATGTTAAGATACATGTATACAGCTCTGGAAAAAATTAAGAGACCACTGCAAATTTTTCAGAAATCAGCATCTCTACATATATGACAGTCATCAAAAGTAACTGAAATAAAAAAAATAACTATTGACCATGCCAAAAGAAATGAAAAGAAAAGTTTTGTGTGAGGAAAAGAAGGGTTCAATTCTGGCTTTACTGGCAGAGGGATACAGTGAGCGTCGGGTTGCTTCCATCCTTAAAATTTCTAAGACAGCGGTTCATAAGAACAAGGTCAAGCAGCAGACATTGGGAACAACAAAGCTACAGTCTGGCAGAGGCTGAAAACGACTCTCCACTGACCAGGAAGACCGTCACCTCATTCGAATGTCACTCAGGAACCGTAGGATGACATCAAGTGACCTACAAAAAGAATGGCAAATGGCAGGGGTGAAGTGCACAGCGAGAACTCCTCCTAGAGGCAGGGCTCAAGTCGTGTAAAGCTAGAAAAAAGCCCTTCATCAATGAAAAGCAAAGAAGAGCCAGGCTGAAGTTTGCAAAAGACCATAAGGATTGGACCATAGCAGACTGGAGTAAAGTCATCTTCTCTGATGAGTCTAATTTCCAGCTTTGTCCAACAGCTGGT
>VUQI01049353.1:6673-20088 GCA_015106735.1 Paratilapia polleni | reverse complement strand
CAGTGGTGTAAAGCACGCCACAACTGGACTCTAGAGCAGTGGAGACGTGTTCTCTGGAGTAACGAATCACGCTTCTCTGTCTGGCAATCCAATGGACCAGTCTGGGTTTGGCGGTTGCCAGGAGAACGGTACTTGTCTGACTGCATTGTGCCAAGTGTAAAGTTTGGTGGGGGGGGATTATGGTGGGGGGTTGCTTTTCAGGAGTTGGGCTCGGCCCCTTAGTTCCAGTGAAAATAACTCTTAATGCTTCAGCATACCAAGACATTTTGGACAATTTCATGCTCCCAACTTTGTAGGAACAGTTTGGGGATGGCCCCTTCCTGTTCCAACATGACTGCGCACCAGTGCACAAAGCAAGGTCCATAAAGACATGGATGAGCAGGTTTAGTGTTGAAGAACTTGACTGGCCTGCACAGAGTCCTGACCTCAACACCTTTGGGATGAATTAGAGCGGAGACTGCGAGCCCGGCCTTGTCGTCACACATCAGTGTCTGACCTCACAAATGCGCTTCTGGAAGAATGGTCAACAATTCCCATAAACACACTCCTAAACCTTGTGGAAAGCCTTCCCAGAAGAGTTGAAGCTGCGAAGGGTGGACTGACATCATATTAAACCGTATGGATTAAGAATGGGATGTCACTCAAGTTCATATGCGTGCGAAGGCAGACAAGCGAATACTTTTGGCAATATAGTGTAGATAAATGATAAACTGTTTTTGCATGTAAATCTAGAAATTTTAGGAAACATAAAAAAGTAAAAAAAAAAAAAATAATAAAAATAATTTTTTTAGACTTTGGCCATGTTTTTCCATGCAGTGTCACATATGTTGCTCCCAAACCGCTACACATTTTCAGCATCAATGGCTTCACAGATGTACATTTACCCATGATGCCATGTGCAATAATGTACCCCATACTATAACAGATGCTAATGGATACTTGGCCAGACTGACCCTCTTGTCTTTAGTTGTAAGGATGCAGCTTCATAGTTTCCAAAAAGAATTCCAAAAATTGGTCAGACCACAGGATATTTCCATTTTACTTCAAGCTTAAATAAGCTCAGGCCCAGAGAAAGTGGCAGAGTTTCTGAATCCTTTTCTTATGTCTTTTTTTTTTTTCCATTTTATTTTGTTTTTGCTACAGCGATGATTTGCAAATTTTGATGACGGAATTTTAAGCATTCATTAACCATTACATTTTATGCAGTGTTTCAACTTTCTGGGAAACAAAGTTGTGGCCTATTACATTGTTAATTGTCATGATTTTAGTTATAAACTTTCTTATAAACTTTTTTGCGATTAACACTCATAATAATTTGTTGCCATAATTCTTTTTCATAGCCTCAAAAGTATTTCTATGATCTTGTAGTATAAAGATTGGCAAAACATTTGTTTTTAGCTGATATTTAAAGATTTTACAGGTTAAAGTCTAAAGTGAAGCAGGTATTTACCTGAGCATATTCCAGAGATATTCCAAGTACATTTCAGGAAATGTAGCGTACTTTCTGTTAATCCTTCTTCAATCTTTCTGACTAAACATTCTTTATGAGGTCTGAATTTTTCTTACTCATTTTAGTACAGAGTTTTCAAACCCTTAAGCTCCAAAATCTCAAGACTGATGCTGGTTCTTTAGGAATTCCATAGGGTGTTTCCAAATGTGCAAAGTTTTCAAAGTTGAAAATAAGTTCCCATCTGCAGGTTAAACAGTATGCGGAAATACAGATATGCTGAGAGTTTAACAAAAAGCAGAGCACAGGCACAGGCAGTTTACAGGCACAAGGTGCTTTCATCCACTGCATGGATTTCGGCAGAGAGAGCAGGAGCAGATGGTGTGCCCCATGTGTTGCTGGGCATAGCTAGAGCAAACTCACATCTCACAATTTGTTAAAATGTAAATATTCTCCAGCACAGACTGTATTGTGTACAGCCTTCTCATTTTTCTTTTACATTTGCAAACAAACAAGAAGTGTTTTATAACACAAGCTGGAGAAGACACAAGATGGCAATGCCTTTGTATCACTGAAGAAACAGCTGGAGGGGACACCGGTCTAAATTCTTACCTTGGAGTAGTGATAAGTTGTTGTAAATACTCACAGTGACATTGAGGAGTCCTGCAAAAGGTGACCAGCCTGCCACTGAGCCTGAGCTCAACATCATGGAGTCTGGTAAAGCAGGAGAAGCTGGTTTAAAACCACTGACCTTCAGGTCAGTGTTGCTGCACTGTTCATAATAAACCCATATTGAACTTAGGTTCCCTCACTGCTAAAAAAAAAAAAGACTTCTGTAATAGCATTTAACTGAGCTAAGCTTTAGCACAGATGATAAATGGTTATATTATATAACCACAGATATTCAGAATTTTAATTGACTCATAAAAAAAACAAAAAAAACCCCCAAAACAAACAAACTTGCCAAACCTTGGACATTGGTAACACTGCTTTAAAATTTGCTCTTTTGTGAAGTATGATTTGAAGCGTTTGACCATCATTCAGCCTGTATAGCTACATATAAATTATTTACTTTCCAGTGATGTAATATAAAATAGCACTAACACCCATGCTTGATTCATAGTTATAACAATTACATTTAACAAATACAGACATGTTTTTTCTGGTCCTAGGTTTTCAATTGTAGGAAATATGAAATTGAGTAGAAATGTGTAGTTTTGCATTTTGCAGCCGTGATTCCTGGTTATTACTTATAAATTACCACAAGTGTTTCCAGGTAATCATAAGATTACTTGAAGTTTGCTTTAATATGTTATTTACATAGAATTATACATGCAGTTTTGTATTTTGCATCCCTGATTCCTGGTTATTGCACAGAAACTATCACAGGTGTTTCTAGGTAATAATCCACAGCATTAAACGTAATATTTAGACTGTTACCTTCAAACAAAGAAGAATGCTGGGGATATAAGGAATGATTAATTCCAGCATTATAACATGGCAATACTATCCAACTCTATTAAAGCATCAACCAATATTATCTTATTATTATGAGGTTACTACCACTTTAAAGTCAGTATATAAAAATTCAAATGCACATATATTACCATTTTATTTCTAGCAGGTTAGGACAGTGTTACCAATATATTACTGTATTGTTACTGATCGGTTTTGTCTCATAGGTATGTGTTTGTTTCAGCATTCTTTGTTTCTGACCCCTTATTACCCAATTACTTAAATTTCAGTGTAATATTACTTCGCTAAAACCATTGTTGATACAAGTTATTACTTGGATATTACTTTGTAATTTGTAACAAATGGTAATAACTTGCTATTTCCATATCATTACCTTCTTGTTTGCACTTTATTACCCCACTGTTACCACATTATTACTGAGCTGTAATAGAAAGTGCAACCGAAATTCCTCCATAGGCTTGTTGATTACTGATGTGATGTCATGATTGCAATCAAGACAAATATTGAAGTGCTGTAATTATATTGTATTGTATTGTTTGCTTTGTATACCATAACGGAGTTCCAAAGCATGTGTCAGATAGGATAAACAGGATATCAAGCCAGTGATGTCTTTGTTGTAGCATGAGTTGTAGCAGTGTGTCACATAGCTGAAAGTCAAAGCCCAGCTTGTGTATTCAGGGTTAAGTGAAACACATCCCAAGCTCAACGATGGTCACATTTTAGCCTGGGTTTACATGGCATATAAACCCTATCTAAATCCCCACTGAAAGATGGGTTTTAAGTATAAGCAAGAAGTGGAAGGTGCTCTCACAAAAAAGTCAGAAAAGCTGGAGTTAAAAAGCTCTGTAGCCCTCTGGAAATAGATTCCTTCATGCGTCCTGGCGTCTTTTATGGGAAAATATGTTTTTTTTATTTTTTTATTTTTATCATATTGATCAGTCTGCATATGTGCTCCATATAAGAATATTATTATTTAGAAATTTGGTCTTGCAGTTTAATCTGCCTTATTGTGACACTTTAAAACATTTTTCACAACATTAGCTTCTTGGTGTGTTGTCAGCTGCATGTGAAACAGCTGTTGGTTATCTTAGTAAAGCATATACTGTATGTCCGCAGGTTTTTGGTTGCTTTGCATTTTGGCTGAGCAGCTCTGTAACTGTGTCCAACATTCTTCAACCACATTTATAATCTATTGCATAGTTGTTTTTATTATATCATATAATTAATATTAAAAACATTTGCAGGTAATTTAGATATTTTGTGGCTCTAGAATTTGTGCTTCTTACCTCCTCTGTCATCACTCATTTTGAATTACGATCTTATTTCACATCTGACCAACAGTATTGGTTCATTCAGAGAAAGCTCAAATTGTGTGTGAGCAATGCTGAATTTTGATAAAGATCCAAGTTTGAAATGCATGAAGTCAGAAAAGAGCATGACCTGGAGATAGTACTAGATAGATAGGAAGTGTGTTGAGTTTCACTGAGTACAGCTAGCTGCCTACATACAAAATTGTTTTATTTAATCTAATCTTTCACTTGTTGCCTTGATATAAGATGAACAACATCTGGGTTAGAGCTATCGGTGTGCCCCTGACCTCCACAGGCTACAGTGTGATTTTGCATTCACAGTTTACAGAGAAGTCAAAACAAAGCATGTGTGATTCTCCCACGGAAGTCTCGCCTTAACTAATAATATTTTAAGAATTATTATTATTATTTTTTTAAACATTCTGTACCCCAATCCAATATGCAGTGTAGTTGGCAGACTATATGAATATTTCATCACTATAAAACACACTAAATAACACTTTATTCATATTACACTTTTCTTAATGAGGTTACAGGGTTGCAGGGTGCTATACAGAAAAAAAGAACGAAAACAGATAAAATAACCTGGATGATGTACAGCCAATAAATAATAACCAATGAAAAAATAAGTTAATAAATGTTAAATGTTGTTCTTTTTGTGATTATTTGTGCTTCATTGTGCTCAGACTTTCAGCTCCTCGTCTCTGCTTTTCCCACGAACATCCTCACACTTCAGGCTATTACAGAATATAAGTGCCTGAAGTGAACTGCTAGCATTGCACCTTAGACATGAAGGTCAGAATAAAGTCAGAATCATTCTTCAAAACCTCCACACCATCACACAATCCACAGAGCAAGTTTAATGCCTGATTTACTTTGACTAAGTTTCTCTCTCCATATTGAAGGTTCACTATTGACTTATGACACAGATCTATGACAAATTTTACCCTCTGGCAAAGGCAGGACATAGTTCAGGAGGCTGAGGTTCAGGTTCTAATCTGATGATCTGCTAAATCAGTCACATCTCATATGTTTATATGGAAATGCAGTTTAAGAATGGTAACATTAAAGACTGAAACAAACATTTTTATTTGTAGATATTATTGGACTGATTTAACAATTTTCCTGCTTTAACAGCATTATTTATGGCGCTGATTTGAATGCATTTATTGACATGGATCTGAGACATCTGTTGTCAGTGCAGCAGGTCATGTTTACACAAGAAGCTTTCTTTTTCTTTTTTCCATAAGTGTCTGTCATACGCAGGACAGAAAAAGAAATGCACTTTTATTTTAATCAATACAGCCGTCTAAGCAGGCACTCTAACAGCTATGTCTGTAATGCAACTTAAACTGCATTGTGTATTTTTCTGCATTTCACAGTTTCACATTTCATAGTTGTACTTGGAATGCTTCAGATCAGTGCTGTACCTGAATGCCTTCTGTGTTGGCACAGATGGAGCACCAGAGCTGCTGCTGCTTGGCTAACATGCTGCTCAAGCTATACCTCTTATGTACAATTTTTGCTCAGTTTGCAGTGCCTCATTCTAATTAACCTCTCCCTTGTAAATCATGTAAAGGAGGGAAAAAAAAGTTTCAGCAAAATAATTTTTTGAGCATCTTAGTCTTAATTCATTCCTCGAGTATAAAGGCCACCATTGCTGTTATTTTTCAAATTTTGAAGCAAGCCACAACACACCCTTGTGTAGTGACTGCAAAGCCACAGACGGGTGCACTAAAGGAAAAGCATAAGTGCTTATCAGCAGTAAGCTTTCTGCTCTGACACCCTCTACCCGTGTCAGTCCAGAGGCACCAGCCACAAATGAGCTGTAACAATTCATCTTTTCCCACTTACATAAGCACCAGTCTGACTGAAAGATGTCAGAATTAAAATAAAGAAAATACAGAATTGTTGTTGTCCTTTGAAATACTAAAGTACAGTTCACTCACAGTAGCTCTCTTTGGCTGGCTTAAAGGTACTCATGGTTATCATTCTTGAATTGTTCATTACTGTTGCAGACTTTGTGTGACCTAATGGTGGATGTGTTTAAACTGTCAAAAACGTTTTTTGTTCCACCTGTCAAGTCCCCAAACTGAAGGTGCAAAAAGTGTCTTACAAATTACAAATGCTCTGCTTTCATTTAGAGACAAAGATTTTTGACACTTTTGATTCTGGGTTTTTTTCCCCTTTTTTCTGTAAACGGTCTGATTTAATAGCCCCTCAGGCATGAGTATTCAACATTTAAGTGCGTAGTTTAGTTCATCTCAACTTCTGCCAATCTTTTGATGTAAAGTGTTAAAGTTTCTGGGAATTATATAAACTCACTGAAGTACTCCGAGCAATAGCCAAAATCCAAGTGCCCTGGCAAAGTGCATGCATTGTACTGGGCTCCACGTGTAGTACTGACAGTGCATTGAAATGCATTCAGTGATGAACAATGCATTTGTCTCATCCATTTCCTCTGGGGTACACAGGCACTGGCATTTGGGCCAAAGCACTTCTTAAAGGGGTCTCAATCAAAAGGTTTCAGCAACTGTGGGCCGTTTTTCAAATGTAACCAACCATTCCAGCCTGACAGTATATGACAGAAATTGCATTTGAGGAAAAATTCATGGGAGACACAGCTCCTGCTGTGAAGACTTCTTTAGAAATTGTCAGGAAAGTAGGCCAGGGGGACTGTACAATCACACTGGCTCCTATTAAAGTTAAAATGATTACATGGTCGTGGTTTGGAATGGAATAGAACAAGATTAACAGAACAGAGTAGTGTGAAGGGAATTTTCCAGAATTCCACAAGTTAAGCACCAAATACCTATATAGTTGATTTTTCCCCTCTTTACCTCTTATATCTGCTGTTTGTAGCATTGTTATGCCTGTAAATCAGTGCTTCATTGAGTTCAGGATAATCACTGAGCAGACCATCAACACTGTCCCTGAAAACTCACACAGAGATCCTCAGTTGAATTCTCCGAAAGCCCTCAATAAAATTGGAAAAAAACAAAAAATCCCTTTCTTTATTTTCTGTACATGACATATCTGTTTTTATACACTGCTCAACTTTGATTAGCTGTCATCATAATCTTACCTTAACCACACTGAAGGCAGCACAGTATTTGTACTAATATAAAATGCATCTGACAATACAATTTTCAGTGGTCCCATTAACAACATAAGATTTGCTGCTTAGAGCCCAGCAGTTGCTAAATTTGTCACACCTTTTGTGTTTTTAGTCTTTGATATGAACTGATTTCGTACCATGAGATTTTGCAATACTATGAGTAGTACTTAATACTAGTAATTAGTATTTGCTGTTGCAGCTGAGGTGGCAGCATTAATATGTAGAGCACTTTCTGTGTATATATTAATACTAGTTATTGTTGGTCCAGTTTGAGCCTTATTTAAATAATACCTTTGAAGTTTTCCAAGCCTTAAAAGCAACTTTAATGTGTACATACAGTGGGTTCAGAAAGTATTCAGACCCCTCTCACTTTTTTCAGTTTTGTGATGTTGCAGCCTGATGCTATAATTGTTTTTTTTTTTTATTAATCTGCACTCTGTACCCCATAATGACAAATTGAAAACAGAATTTTAGGATTTTTTTGTAAATTTATTAAAAAGATTTTAACATTTACATTTAACATTTACATAAGTATTCAGACTGTTTGCACAAACACTTGAAATTTAGCTCAGGTGCCTCCCATTTCTCTTGATCATTGCTGAGATGTTTCTACACCTTGATTGTCCACCTGTGGTAAACTAAATTTATTGGACATGATTTGGAAAGACACACACCTCTCTATAGAAGGCCTCACAGCTGACAATGCATATCAGAGCAAAAATCAAGCCATGAGTTCAAAGGAACTGACAGAGCTCAGAGACAGGGTTGTTGCAATGCACAGATCTAGGGAAGGCTACAAAAACATGTCTGTTGCGCTTAAGATTTCCAAGAGCACAGTGGCCTCCATAATTCTCAAATGGAAGAAGTTTGGCACAACCAGGACTCTTCCAAGAGCTGGTCACCCGGCCAAACTGAGCAAGTGAGGGAGAAGGGCCTTAGTGAGAGAAGTGACCAAGATGGTCACTCTAACTGAGCTCCAGAGATCCTGTGTGGACATGGGACTAAGTTCCAGCAGGACAACCATCACAGATCTGGGCTTTATGGCAGAGTGGCTAGATGGAAGCCTCTCCTCAGTGAAAAACACATGAAAGCCCACTTGGAGTTTGCAAAAAACGTACCTGAAGGACTCTCAGGCTGTGAAGAACAAGATTCTCTGGTCTGATGAAACCAAGATTGAATTGTTTGGCCTCAATTCTAAAAAGTTATGTCTGGAGGAATTTCAATTTGTCATTATGTGGTGCTGAGTGTAGATTAATGAGAAAAAAATGATTTTAAACAATTGTAGCATCAGGCTGCAACATAACAAAATTGAAAAAAGTGAAGGGGGTCTGAATACTTTCTGAACCCACTGTATATACATGACAATTGGTCTGGGTTGCTGTAATTATTCCTACTCTCCAGAGTCGCTTTGTAGCTTTTTACATAAAACATTACTCATCTGACATAGACAAATTGCATGGCTCTCATTAGCGAAAGTTGGCTGTGAAGTTTCAGCATACTCAGTAAGCTAAACTGAGTTAATGTTTCTTCAAGCTAAAGTCGACGAAACTAGCAAACTAGCAGTTTCCCGCTAAACTGTGGAGGAAGGATATCTTCTACTAGCAGGTGTGTGTCCATGTTTATTGTATTTAATTGACCATTCCTTCTCCACTTGTGGAGAAGTGGAAAATGAATTTGTGCAATGATCTTGCTAGTACATCCAAAGATATCACCCAATCTATATACTGGAAATATGGTAACCAGAAGAGGTTTTGACATTGGTTATAGACTTTTCATAGCTGTACGGTTTGCCATACAATGTAAAACTACCTGAAGGTATCACTTCGCTGCAGCTCTGAAAGAAGTTCTTTCTGCAAAAACAGAAATCACAAAATTTGCACTACGCAGACTGTAACTTTAATTCAACTTAATTTAGTGAACTTGCTGAAGCTTAATGTAAAGTTCGGCTTTGTCCATTTTTTCCACACATTTCTTACAGCGTAGCCACTTTCAAAGCCAATAAGTGCTCAGGGCAAATAAAGAGAGCATAAATTAAAACACCAATACTTACACATAAGTAAAAAATGCTTTTAAAATTCAGTATTGACCTTCCAAAACAGGCCTCACCTTTTTTGTTTACCATATTGAAAGAATCATGATTATCATGTCAGTTTTTGACAAACCTAGGTTCATTAAATGTTGTTAAGTTAATTTACACTTGCTTCCTTTATACTAGAGTATGCCTGCCCCATTTTTATTTCAGAGTACTGTGTCCAGACCAAAGTAATAGAAGAGCCATATTTATAAAAAGAAATCATGAAAGAGCTGCATGTAGGTTAAAAAGAGTGTTATCCTCTACTTTCAGCCTGATTATCTCTGCTTTTCTGTGACTCTGATAATGTCTGTAATATTTGTGACTCTCATTATGCTAATATATTTTAGGCTATGACTTGCTTTTCAGATAATTATGTCACATCATTGTGAAAGGACAAAAACTAACAAATATATTAGTCAAATGATTTTGTCAACTCAAACCAACTCAAATTAAACTTGAAATTTCAGGAAAATGTGTTGCACAATCAGTATAAATTTTTAAACACAATTTAGATTCTAATTCTCAAAGTGAGTTGATCAAGGACTGGGGACAATGCTGATTACAAAGGGAATCTCACTGATTGGTGCTACTTGTTGCCGCTTTGGTCAGTCTGCCAGCACTTTATTCATGTTTCAGAAAAAAAAGTGGCAGAGAAGGACCACACATTAGTGTGATGATTTTGGTACATCAATAGACAGACACTTACAGAAACAAGAGACAGGCAAGCGGGGCTCTTTTCAACATAAATTAATAATAACTAGACAGTTCATTGAGTTGTTTAAAAAGACAATCATAACACACTTGATCAGAAAAGAAAAAGAAAAATCAGCCCATGTCCAGTGGATATTTATAGCTACATCTCTGTGACACCCTAGACCTGACAGACTGGCTTTTACTCTTCGAGATGAAATGCCACACATGCCCCCATTGAACCACACATAAATTTTAAATGCATGAACAAAGACAGCAGCTCTTGGGGATCCCTTACCTTTTCCGTGTTATTCCTTTCTTTGTAAACCTTTGGTTTGAAGGCCACTGTGGGTTCCCTAGTGCCAGCTGAATAAAAGGAAATCACTTGCCCTGTCATCTAGATACACTTTGCAGCCCAGCAGCTGGAGGACATGGGAATTAGCTACAGTTGCAGTGCATGGCAGTATTTTTGTTTTGCCTCCACAACAGTGTCATAAGCCACACAGAAAATCCAGTCACTTGAGTCCCTACTCTCAACTGGAAAAGTAAAGCCACATTTTAACAGAAAACTCCTACTTTGACAATTCAGTTCATGTTTATCACAACACTGCAAATAAAATGCATTTACATGCCTTCTACATCTTCCATTTTCACCTGTTTTTAAGTTGTTTATCTCGGTCAGTGTTTCTGAGACAAAAAGGCCTGTCAAATAGCCCAAACAGTCTTTCCCCCAGCATTTTCCTTCAACCTTCTGACAAGCGGTGAGAGAGACCAGACAATGGGAAGAAAGACATGTCAAATTAAGAGGCTTTGTCCTGCTGTTGCTGTGACTTTCTGTGCTTGTTAGCTGCAACCACGAGCCACAGCTGGCCACCTCCAATGTAAGCAATATCCTCAGAATCAATGACAAGCCAGTTTCAGACAAGCAGGAAGAGGCCGTGTGTGTTCACATGATCACTTATTAATGCCACCTTTAGTAAAATTGTCCCTCTGATTATAGTGCATCTGTTTTGGCTTTCCTTAAAATTCCTTCTGCAGTCACATTTAACTGAGGCAGACTAGAGGGAAGAGAAAAAAGACAATAGTGTTAAATTTTTTGTGATGCAATTAAAATGACAGCTGTTTACATAGGCAATCTCTCACAGTTGTGTTAGCAAGTACATGTAAAATGTCTGACCTTTTCAGAAAGTTAGCTGTGGGACTAACTTTGGGACAGAAAATCTTGTTGCAGATGGAGAGAAATTTGCCTTCTAAAATGTGTTTGATGTTATTAAAGGGTTTATTTAAATCAAAACCTGACCAAGAAGTTGCCTAAACCTAGAATTAGGTTTATAAGATTTTGGACAATGAAACTTTTTTTTTTTGGTAATTTTGCCTCTGTACACCAGCACTGTAGATTTTAAATCAAAGAATCAAGATGTGATTGAAATGCAGACTTTCAGCTTTAATTCAAGGGGTTTAACAAAAGTATTGCATTAACTGTTTAGGAATTACAGCCATTTTTAGACACAGTCTAAACAATTACTGAAAGTGAAAGTAAGAATCCAAAGCAACTGAAAAAAATAAATGAATTGTTCCAGAAACACTTTTTCCAATATTTGATTTGCACCACCAGCTGTCCACCACCTGATGTCTGAGGTTGTCTGTCTTTACACTGCCTCTCACTAGAAGTGCTAGCTTTGCAAATGTAAAAACAGTCATCTTATTTTTGCCAACATATATTTCGCTTCGTGAGTTACTGGTAATCAGCCTTTTCTATCATTTAGGAATAAGGATGTATTGCAGAAATCAATTCCATCTGTCTGTCTGTGCTTGTTAGCACGGTGGGATGCATTTGAATCCCTGCTTGCCTTTGTGAAGGAATACAAGGGTAAACAATAAATGTATGTTTCCTTTTAGGTCTGTTTAGTAGATGCCAACCATTTTTCCACATACAATGTCTGTGAAGGGTTTCAATCCGAAAAAGTGTCCAGTAATGCTTCAAAAATAACAGTAAGGGCTGTTTTCACAATTGTTACCTTGATACAATTGTGCTTTTCTTCCTTTTACTACTGAAAATTGTTGACCCATTAATCCTTATGAAGGTGATGCCAAGCACTAGTACTAAACAGAAAAGGGTTTAGTCAGCGTTAGTACATCCATAGCATTAGCTTTTTATTCATTGTTTATTCATATATAGCCATGGCTTCAGGGATAATAGTATGTTGGTTGGTCCATCAGTGCAGCTTAAATATGTTGACAGATGTTTGATGTCATTTACTGTCCCATATTGGTTGGATCTTCAAGGGAGCATCGTATCTGCTCAGCCTATTTTCAGCATCAAATACTGTCATCTCACACATGTGTCTTTACACTCCCAACTCATCACATATGTATGCTTGTAAAGGACCCCTTGGCATCACATGTAAACACAGTGAGTAAGCATAATTCTTCAATGTGCATTCTTAATATTATGAAGGGGAGTATTTTAACCATTATCTTGCTAATCCTAACCAAGTAGCTTTTGGTGCATAAACCTAAACTACCAAGTGAAAGCAAAAGTAAACAGCAAAAAACCCCAAAAATAATCAGCGAGGGAAAAGAAAGCGAAACAGGAAAGAACCATGCTCTCCCAGCTGACAGTTGATGATTTCAGGACTCTTTAAAAGAAGACAGTTACCTGTAAGTGTCCATTTGCTGTGGCCAGTGAATTCACGCTTTATACTCAAATCTGAGCCGGCACACTGGACTTCTCGGAGAAGTCAGAAATTAATCAAGCATAACATTCAACCACTAAAACTAATTTTTTTAAAACAAATTTGGTAATTACCAATACTGTTTATTTAGGGCAGCTGTGGCATTAACCTTACATTGGGTGGTGGTCTAATAAATTTGTTAAGCACTGTAACAAAAGTATTTGACACCATACAATTTGAATGCTGCATACATGCCATACTCTACCATTGTGCTTGTACCCCAAACTTTGCCAGTTGTATGCTACAAAACAGCTACTCATTCATCACTTGGTATTCTTAAAAATGTTCAAGCAATGTAATTTTTGAATAACCTTTCAGTTTACTGAATCTGTGTCTTGATTATCAAAGAGCAGCAGGAGAGCTATTGCTTGGTTATACAAATGGTGTTCTGCTATGCTGCAATTAGTGACCTTAACTGAATTGGGATTTCAAAAGGTCTCATGGGTCTATAATCCTTAAAAGTGCTATGTTTGTGCCAGAGACTGATTCTTTTGATGTATAGTAAGGTTTGAAATAATGTGTAAAAGGGAGGGCACTAAAATAACATTTGGGGTTGGGAGTGGGG
>VUQI01049317.1:2746-14249 GCA_015106735.1 Paratilapia polleni | reverse complement strand
GTCCCACAGGGAAGAGCAGTGCAATATGGCCCAAGGACAGAGACTGAAGCACAAAGGTTCACTAAAATAATAATTTATTTCCCCCACATTACTAAAAACAACAATTTTAAAAGAAGAAAGTGGCCCAGTCAAACTCCAGACCTAAATCCTGTTGTGGCAAGACTTGAAAATTGCTGTTCACAGACGCTCTCCATCCAGTCTGACTGAACTGGAGCTATTTTGCAAAGAAGAATGGGCAAAAATTGCAGTCTCTAGATGTGCAAAGCAGGTAGAGACATACCCCAAAAGACTTGCAGCTGTAATTGCAGTGAAAGGTGGTTCAACAAAGTATTGACTCAGGGGGCTGAATACTAATGCACGCCACACTTTTCAGATTTTTATTTGTAAAACATTTTGAACACCATGTATCATTTTTCTTCCACTTCACAATTATGCACTACTTTGTGTTGGTCTATCACATAAAATCCCAATAAAATACATTTAAGTTTGTGATTATAACGTGACAAAATGTGGAAAGGTTCAAGGGGTATGAAAACTTTCGTAAGGCACTGTACATGTTTGTAATCTGAACACCATCAATATAGAAACCAAATTTCAAGTCAGTGTATTCAAGTCGACTCCTCTGGTGACAAAAAGACAGTCAGATGTATAGAAATCTGTGGGATTTATATTCTCGGTAAATACTTTCCTGGTGAGATTATGACTTTAATCGCTAGTTTTAGATCTTTTTGAATATAACATGTTTATTTTGTAAATTATTGTCCTCATAAGGTTCAAAAGGGAGAACAAAGCAGGGTTTGATTTACTGTGTGACTGATAGGTAACTAGCCTATGAGCATGCAGTAGTTTTGAAACACCAAGATGGTAACAGCGAAAACACTGCTTCATGCTTCACATCTTTCCATCTTTTCTATACAGTCTATGTAGCCTATCCAATAGCTCAGCTATTTCAGTCTGGGCTAAAGTACTGGGCGAAGATGAGCAGGAGGAAAAAGTGGAGAGAACTGGGTTGTGTGCTATGATGTAGAGTGCACTGCTTATAGCAAAAATATCTTGTTAAGGAGAATCCTTAAATTTAAGTAAAAATCAGCTTACTTTATTTTACCAGTGCATTACCAGATGGATTTTTTAAGCTTAGGAAGAGAGGCATGATAGAAAGTGTTTGAGAACCAGGGGTCCAAAGAACGCTCAAATAGTGAAACAGATACTGTTGTAACTCCACATCAGAGACATCCAGAAGAAATGATCCAAGTGGCTTTAGGTTTAGGTTGGAGGTAGAGAAATAGGATTAGTGGAAAGGTTTGAATCCTCACAGGTGTGTACACGTGTGCACAGGAGCGATATTATAGAGGGGCCCGCGACCTTCTCCCTGCAGTTTCAGCACTCATATCCTTCACATTGTGGCCAAGGGGCCCCTATACCCCTGGTTTCTCTTTGTGTATTACCGTGGGATAAAGGAGCCCACTGTCCAACTCCGGTCTGCTTTAGCAGACTCCTTTTCCCATATGTCATCACCTCAACATCACTGTGATGGACAGGCAGCAGGGTAAAAAAAAATAACAGAAAACACAAGAAAATACAGAGAGGACATGAAAAGAAAAGACAAGACAGAAAAAAAAAATCAGATGAAAACAATGTCCCCAAAAGCAAAAAAAAACAAAAAAACAAGTCTAATAAAATGAAAGATTTTGATGAAGATGTATAACATAAAATGTACAGAAACTTACTTAAGAAAAGTTGTCAACAGAAAAGAAAAGCTTGATTTTTGCTGTGTGGAGAAAGGAGAAAAGGGCTCGCATCCAAATAAAAGCGTACATAAAAGACAAGTAGCGATACCAGATGATGCTCTTTGTCCAGCCACTAATGAAGATACTATCAGTGTGTATCTTCAGAGAAGAAGACAGAGGCCATCAGTGGACATCTCCTGTTGCTCACATTTGTTCAGCTGCCCGTGGTGAAAGGAGCTGTCAGTCAGGAATCCTCCAGTCACAGCAATTGGAGAAATATGAGCAGAATGCTAATTGTTTGAAGCTAACAGAGCATGGGAAATATTGGAGGAATGCTAATGATGGTTAATAGAGATTTCATCATTTACTGGAACACAGCAGGATTCAGCGAAGATGATGGGAAGGCCGCGTGTTTTCAAAGCACCTGTTTTTTTTCTGTGATTGACTGGGGAGTAAATCCAGGTGATACGCTGATACCTCTTTTGGTATTTAATAACTTTTCAATTAGTCACAGTTTCACTCAAGATTATTTTTAACCTGCTGCACCTCTGCTGTAGTTTATTGGAAGTGTCTGTACTGGAGCCTATGGTAAGATTGAGTAATTTTCTCAGACCTCTTCAGTGCAAAAAACATTAAAATTCTTAAACACCAGAGTTGGTTTCATGATTCATTGCTCTGAAACTAAAGAGCTAAACTTTGTTTTTTATGCAAATGTTATTTAATTAGGTGCACATAATTTCTCCAGAGTTTGAGGACTCAGAAAAAGGTTAATAGTGTCACATGCTGACTCCTGTCAGACAGGAAGTCAGTGATCCAGCTGCAGGTAGGAGCAGGCACATTCAGCTGGGAGAGCTTGTCCTGCAGCAAAGATGGGATGATGGTGTTGAAAGCGGTGCTAAAGAAAAAAAAAAAAATGTAACCTGGCATAAGTTCCTGTAGAGTCCAGTGCTGGAGGATGAAGTGTAGAGCTATTTTAACTGCATCATCTACCAACCTATTGGCTATGAAAGCAAACTGCAGGAGGGGGTGTGAGTGGTGGAGTTATTAAGGCTTAGATTTTTGGGAAGAGGAATACTGGTGGAGGCCTTGAAGCAGGTTGGCAGATGACTCCAGTGAGGTGTTGAAGATGTCAGTGAACACTGGAGACAGTGCCAAGGGTTGCCAGGAGAAAGCCTCTTCTCTCTAAAAAGAACATGGCAGCATTGCTTAGGTTTGAAAAGTTGCATCTGAACAAACCACAAGACTTCTGAAACAATGTCCTTTGGACAGACAAGACCAAAGTGGAGATGTCTAGCCATAATGCACAGCCCACATTATGCCAACTGTGAAGCACGGTGGTGGAGGGCTGATGATTTGGGCTTGTTTTGCAGTCACATGACCTGGGCACCTTGCAGTCATTGAGTCGACCATGAACTCCTCTGTATACCAAAGTATTCTAGAGTCAAATGTGAGGCCATCTGTCTTTATGCACAGCTCTTAAGAGAGCTTTCTTCTTATTTCTTCAGAAATGGCATAGTCTGGTTTATTGACTAAAATCTGTTTCCTGCTTCAGTACGAACAAAACTGTATATTTGCTTCAACATCATTAGTGAGTGAGCTCATTAAAGTCATAATTATTCCTTTGCCACGTGTGGAGTAAGTGAGAGAAAGAATCACATTGATAGTTAATGCCTCATGTTATCAGTTCACATAAATATATATTTTTTCTGCAATAATAAATTTCCTTTAGGACAAACCAGCAGTGACCAGGGAGCATTTGTCTAGTCCTCTCTTTTCCACATAGTTTCTGTCCGTCTGGGTCACCCTGCACATCCACCATACAAACAAGCCTTCAGTGCAGCCCTGACAAGAGCAAATACAGATGTACATTCCTCCAGTTCACTGCCACATGGGGAAATATCTCTGCGTTGTCTTCGTTATATAATGAAAGGGTTTATTTGATCTTTCAAACACATTCTCACCATGTAGCTGTGCTATGTATCTGTTTGTCTAACAGCATCAATAGATGATATCCCTCCCATGTGTCTACTTGTACAACTTATGTTGTCAGAACCTAAATTTCTGTGGGGATTCTACATCCTTTTGAGGACAGAAATGTACATCATTAAATTGTAGGTTGAGGTTATGTTTAGGTTAATGTTTACGCTAGGGATGCAATATAATGTCCTTGGGAATGGTGAACAGACGACTCTGTGTGTGGCTGTTTGTATAAGCAGAAGCAAACTCCTTCTAGAAGCAAATCTCTCCACTTTGCAGCCATATTGGTAACACTTATTTAAGCATGATTGGACATCCATCAGCAGGGAAAAAAAAATCTCTACCTTACAGCCGCCTTCATGCACATTTGATTGATTAATGTGTGCGACGCACCAAAAACAACAGGAGCCTCCGAGAAAGAGATGCTATACTTTTGGAAATCTTATTTCCTTGTTTTGTTTTAGAAACTCTATTGGCAGATTGCTGTGGAAATTTTTTTAGTTTGTCCACATTATCTCACTTGAGCTTGTCAGTCCTGACTCAAACAGCCTTTCTTCCACACAGCCCTCATTTATAAAGTGCTCTACTAACCCGAGCATTGCCGCTAACTGGTGGATTCTCCTGTTTCAGTGCAGCTAACTAACAATGGAGAACCACTTACTGCTTAAGAGACAAAGAGTGAAAGTGGACAGTCTTTCCTTCTTTTTTTTTTAACATAAAACTCATTGCTGCAGCCAGGGGCAGTACAAAAGTGACCCATCTTAGACTACTTTTTAGTTTCAGCTTCCTTGATTTCCTTTGAGTGATTGTTCTGTCACGAGCTAGCTAACATAAACTAATGTAGGACTGTTAGCGGGAACTAACCAACCAACCCAGTGACGTCCCGTTCTGTACTCAGACAAGACGGCGCTACACATGCTCTTAAAACTGTAACTTTAAACATTTACTTTTTAAATCCAGCTTCATGGACAGTGTTAAATCTGTGACAATTTTTTAGAGTAGGGCTCCGTGGTGTAAATTAGGCTCAATACATGTAGTGTTTCATGTCCACTTTAAGGCTAGCAAGCCTGGTTTGCAAGGTGCATCCATGAACTATACAGGACAGCTGTAAGTTAGTACTAAGTAACATCTACATGAAATCACAGTGTGTTTGTTTTTCTCTTTGACCATCAGGAGTTGAGCAACCAAACGTGGCACAAAGGGTTACACAGGATTATGAAGTCATTATTTGCCAGCTAACTGCATTAAAATGCTCCTGTACACTGTTGAAACACCCTTACTCAAAGTGGCCACCTCCTAACTTTAGGTTCTAACAAAATCCAAGTGGGTGATTTATAAAAAAATATATAATAATAAGCACAGTTCTTCTGATGGAGGAAATGAGCAATAGAGAATAAAACTTTTTTTGTAGGCTGCCAGGCTGTAAACATTTTCATGGCTGAAGCTGAGCATTTTGAAATGGGAGTCTGGGGATTGGAGCCAGGCCTATGTGGCTGCAAGAGAAACTGAAGTCTTTTGAACTTCAAATTTGGCTTCATTTTTCAGCCCTGGAAGTTGCTGCTTGACATGTGTACGTAGAGTATACCTGTGTGTGTTTATGTGTTTGAGTAACTGTGTGCATATCAGAGGAAGTTACCTCAGGTACCCAGACAGCCCAGGGTCGTGTGCAGAGCAAGACTGTGAGCTGAAAAAATTTACGAGCCTCTGCAGACATTAAAACGCCTCGGATCGTGTTGTGAAAAATGCTTTACGAGCTCACGGCGAATATAATCCATCATCATCGTCAAACAGTCAAACAAGCCTCAAACTGCTGCGATTCTGAAAATCCCCGGGATGTGGAAATACCCACTGAGATGTGTTATCCAAGCATACAACAGCTTGGTTGATGGTGAGATGGACTTCTGGCATTGTTACATAATAGTTTTTGGGGGGAGGGTCAGCTGTAGAGTTTTAGTTACAGGCACTATAGTTCACAGAGATATTGTGTTTTTGAGTTTATGTGCACCATTTTTAATTGAGTTGTATTTAAGCCTTTAAATCACACAGAGGTGTTCTTTTTTAAACAGCCAACAGGATTGTTAAAAAATGAACATCTGTTGACAGTAGACCTCTTGTTAGTGCCAGTTCCGTTTTCCTCTCGTGTGCAGAAGGTGCACACTGTCATCTGGCAAACAGATGTTTCAGAGGAACATTTATTTCTAAGTGCTAGTTGGCAAACTTGGGGGTTGCATGAATAAAACTGAATAATCAAGCCAATGTTTAGTCATATTGTTTGTCAAGAAGAAATTAAATTAAAGATTATGTTTGGTTTTCATCCCATTTTGTTTGTAGGGGGTAAAGTTTCATTTAATGATCCCAGATTTAATGCAAAAAACCCACCAGTTTTTGGCTCGCCCCAGTGCATTATGTGCCAAAGAAGACCTAAAACTAAAAGAAAAATCAGAACTAAAACTGAACATAAAGGAAAAAGAAAAAAAATGTGGATCACAGTGGAGGTAAATTCCCACCTTTTTTCTTTTTTTGGAACCAGTTAGTATTCTATATTGGTAATGAGTGTGGAGACAAGAAGAAAGTCTCACCACTCAGCAGCCATCTTGAAAAGCCTCCAGGCACTTATGTGGATAGTTATTTTGTAGCATCTAATTTAATGTTCATTTCAGTGGGCACTGTGATATAAAACTGCCCGTATAGAGTCACCAGTCAAATCTGATTCAAACAACAGAAAACACTTAACAGTTTGCTGTTGTGGTTTTCTCCAAAAGACTCACTGACAGATGCCGCTGGGAAAAGTTCAGTAGGTTTTAATTGTCAACACAGGTAAGTACAACATCCCAGACACACACTCACACAGAGATGGTGGGTCTGCACCTGGAGGACAGGGGAGACCATGACATGCTGACTTTTTTCTCCCACGGATTCTTTGAGTCCCATCTGTCTCTTTTTTAATGTCTCTGGTATATTTTCTCTTCTCCTTCATTAGAACAACATTTAATTTAAACTCAGGATGCACACAACCAGACATCAGCTGCATTCCTCTGTAATGCCACTCTCACACAGTGTGCATGTGTGTTGTAATGACTCTTGACCTGCAGTGAAACCTCCTGACCTTCACATCTTCCTGTAAACCTGTGAACTGAATGCCACAGGACCCCTGGGACCACACACACACACACACACACACACACACACACACACTTAAAGACAAAAGAGGAACATGAATGCAGGTTTAAATATTTCACCAGATACAAACACAGAGACTCACTTTACAGAAGATAAAAATTCACACCACAATTTAATGTAAGCATTTAGGTAACACGGTAAAAAAACAGCACAATGTGGACACACACAGACACACACACAGAGGAAGATTGTGTGCCCGGCTGACCACTTGGAAAGTAACAATCCAGTGTTAGCTCATAAGAAAAAGAACTTAATTCAGGAAATAAAATATTCTGTCATCAAACTAAGTACATAATTATTGTATTATTTCTATTCTTTATTTATTCAGGTGAAAGTCTCATTGAGATTAAAAATCTCCTTTTTAAAAGACTGATGCCAAAATACTCTCAACTTCCAGTTTATTAGGTACATCTAGCTAAAATTAATGCAATCAAATTAAAGTCTTTTATAAACGTTATTATGTTCAGGTTTGGTTGGTGCCGTTTCAGAGAGGTTCTGCTTAATGGTCACTTTGTAATCTGCAGTTTGTGCTGATTTTAATTCTTGTAAGTTTCTTTTTCTGCATTAGCCTTTAAAGAAAGAAAATGACTGCCTTACAGCTTGTGATTTTTGTGTCTGTATTTAGAAGAGAGACAAAATAAATGACAAAGTATATTTCAGTACCAATCAGTCATGATTGGGTAAACAGATGAACAGCCAGAAAACAAAAAGTCTGTGAGCTAAAATGTCTGCAGGAAAATCAAAAAATAATCCAACCTGTGTAATAAAATGAAAAACATTACTGTGTACACATATAATTATCAGTAACAAAGTATTGTTACTGATCATAAAGCATCATTAGTCAAAACATGCTACACAATTTAAATGTAAACATTACAAAAGAAAAAAGTGCAAGAATGTTCAAACTTTATATTATCTTAACATTAATGTATATTTACTAAAAGCACAAAACTGTTGGCTGGATGAGGTTAAAATCTTGCTGTTATAATCAGGGTTAGGTCAACACACGGCTCTCTATCAGGGGTTTCATGGCAGCAGTATGTAGGTATAGACCTAAATGCTTTTGTGTGAGTATTCAAGCAGCACTGTTGATTCTGAAAGTGAACCCGTTTCCTGGCAGGAAGCATCTACCCGCAGGGAAACTGCCCGGGAAGGTTAGTGACACACACAGCCAAAGTCACATGTACAGTCAAACTCATTTCACACACACGAACGGCCATGTGTGTCTCTTAAACTCTTTTTTCTGAATGTGTTTATGTGGATGAGACAAAAAGCAGTGTGTCAGTCTAACACTGCATTCCTTATTTTGTCTGACCAGCACCACACTGCTGTACTCTGCAGCTGGAGAAAGGAACTAAATATGTACTGTAATAAGACACAAGGATGTTTATGTAGCAGGTTATTACAGCCCACTGATACATTTATACTGTCAGGTGACCTCTAGTGGTCACAAGAAACAGAATCCATCATTTAAAGTCAAATATGTTTGTGTGTTAGTGATGGCGTCCTTTGGTGGCCTGAGTTATTAAAGAGGGGTAAAGAAAAATCTGAAATGATGTTTTAGAGCCACAGAGTCAGTGAAACACTGGACTTTTAGGAGTGGCTTTGTTTGGTTCCATTTTTTAATCAGCGTTAAAGCCGTTTCTTTGAACGCTGACCATTCTTTAACATTTACTGCATGCTTATTATTGTTATTCTACTGGCAATATTTTAACAGACACTGATCTTTACCTAACCTAACCAAGAGTTTACTTACAGTTCAGTACATCAGAATGGCCTTTCCTTGGTTTTTATCTCGATAGTCTGACATATTCCTACTTGCACTGACCTGCTGTGTCTCCTTCCCTCCGCACTCTGACAAACCAGTCTTTGCTGGTTCACATATAACACATCAGCTGTACTAGAGTTGTAATTTGACCACAGGCATTGGATTCCAAACACTGGTATACAGCAAACTACAGAGAGATTTACCTGACACTGACAGGCACCGTCAGTACTGTGTGAATACTGTGTTTCAGTATGTTTTCCTCCTCCTCTCTAGCACACTTTACTCACCTTTACTTCACCTTGTCACTCCAGAATCTTTTTTTTTTTTTTGAAGCATATTTTACATTTTAAAATTGTTCAGCAGGGTCTTTGCATCCATCATCATGCTACATGCTGAAGATAACTGTTTTAATAGCCATTAACGCATGTGGGTCAAGTGAGAAGACATGAAGGACTGAAGGGAACTTCACTGGTGATAAGAGGAGTAAGAGTACAGGAGGCTGACCGGTGTTGGACAGGAGAGGAGGAGCTGAAGTCAGGTTGAATTTGGCTGAGGAGTTGAGGAGTAAGTGGTGCAGAGCAAAGGGGAAGTGTAGAGGCCAGCAGAGGGCTTGGATTGAGAGAGGACTGCCAGGAGGTGCCTGTGTGGAGGGTACAACCTCATACCAGTTTGTAACTGCAGAACTAGCTGAGCCTGAGACTGTATATCCACTCACTGGGTGTAAATTCATCACTGCTGCTGTCTTCCTGTGCTGTATAGTATCGTTTGGTGTTTTATGAATGAGGTAAAACTGAATTTATTTGCCACTCAGGCTGATGCTGCTGCAGCCTTATGAAAAGATTTTAACCTGCAGTACCCGTTCTGTCCACTTGTTTGAAGGAGTCAACACTGAATAAAAGAACACCGTAAGCAATCAGTTTTATGGTAGACAAAGTTTTGTGTAGTAGGTGATTTACCACAGAGATAACCAGATATTTTTTCAGGAGTCTCCCAAACGGGGGGACGATCTCTTGAACTTACAAAAACACCAAACTCCAAATAAATTCATCTGTTGCTTTGTGTTCTCTGGAGGTGTTAATAGGTAAATATCTGCTAAATTATTTATTCGTTTTGGTCTTCTTGACTTGCAGTACAATATTCACACGTAATGACTACAACATTATTGCTGTATAACACTGTTAAGAAAATCCAGGTGATATGAGATTTGTGTCACTTCTACTTTGTGGTACTTTTATTTCTGGTTAAGCTGTTATTGAAGCACTTTGTTGGTATTGTGTGTAATTGTGGTGCCTTTTCTGTTGTAGTTGTATTTGTCTGACAGTTACCACAGACAAAGAGAATTTCCATGAGGATAATAAAGAAAATTAACTTTAGCATTGTTAAACTTTTTATGGTTATGTCTAGACATTTTGTGGTTTCATGACACTGAAACCAGATGTAATGAGCAAAGGGAAGATCTGATGATGAAACTGAGGACACCGCACACTCATATGGTAGTGACTTATCAATTACAAGGTAGCCATGATCTAAAGCACACTCTGCATTTTATTTTACTCTAATGGGTACCATAATTTCCAACATGAACATCGTGTTGTGTTTAATAAGACCTGAAATTTGCAAAATGAGAGATTACTGACTGCATAGTTCAAGTGAACAGTAGGGTCTTCTGGTACTTCTATTTCGAGCAGAGGAGTCGCCCCCTGCTGACCTGCTAGAGAGAATTTGAGTTTACGGCAGTTCTACACTGCTTTAACTTTTCACAAAGCTACATCTATCTTTTCTATGTAATTTTGGCAATTGGTTGAAAAGTATATGTTTACATTGAACAGAAACCACAACCTTACCTAAAAATGTATCACTTCATCACTCAAAAAAAAAAAAAAAAAAACTTGCCTCAGGCAAAAACAACAGAGTGAAAAACATTTGTGTGTAAATGTAATTTCTTCCAAGGAAGGTCCAAGGATGCGGCGACAGGGTCATGGGCGGCCAAGGCTCATTGATGCACATGGGGCATGTGGTCCGATCCAACTGATGAGCAACTGTAGCTCAAATTGCCGAAGAAGTTAATGCTGGTTCTGATAGAAAGGTGTCAGAATACACAGTGCATCGCAGTTTGTTGTGTATGGTCAGCAAAACAGGGACCAACACAATATTAGGCAGGTGGTCATAATGTTATCAGACCATGAATCATTTTGACGAACGATACACTGTTTAAAATGTCAAAGACTCACAATTCATACACTGTATCATTTTAATATACTAATACGTCATCAACAATAGCTCATTACTTTGTATTAATTGTTATTAGTTCACATTTTTTCACCATAAAAAATGCTTTCGAAATGTTATTACATTTTTGTTTAAAAAAAAAAAAATTGTTAAGGGTGTAATGTTAGACACACAGTAACACATCCTAAGTGAGTAAAGTTTATTAAAAAAACAAAAAACAAAAACAGTATAGTGCTTGTATTTTTATTCAGTTATGGTACAAAAATTATGTCTAATATACGTATGTAAAAAAAATCTTTTAAATGAAAATGTAGCATCTGGACAGATGTGTTCCTATGGAATTTCATATTTTCATCTTAAACTTTTTGTAACATGTTAAGTCTCCTTTGTTACTGTCTATAAATACACAACATGTTAAAATCAAAGCTGCTTTTCACGAGCAAGTAATGAAAACTGGCAGCTTTTACTTTTCAGAAGTGTCTGAGAAATCAGGCTCGCCTCAGCTAGTTTAAATATTTGAATCCATGTACAAATATAGCCTGGTCTCACCTGGCGCCGACCACCATGCAGACCACCTCGGACTCTCTGTCAGAGCCAGGACTAAATGTTAAAGCACCCCCCC
>VUQI01049289.1:0-13923 GCA_015106735.1 Paratilapia polleni | reverse complement strand
TCCTGTTCCAACATGACTGCGCACCACTGCACAAAGCAAGGTCCATAAAGACATGGATGAGCGAGTTTGGTGTGGAAGAACTTGACTGGCCTGCACAGAGTCCTGACCTCAACCCAATAGAACACCTTTGGGATGAATTAGAGCGGAGACAGCGAGTCAGGCCTTCTCGTCCAACATCAGTGTCTGACCTCACAAATGCGCTTCTGGAAGAATGGTCAAAAATTCCCATAAACACACTCCTAAACCTTGTGGAAAGCCTTCCCAGAAGAGTTGAAGCTGTTATAGCTGCAAAGGGTGGGCCGACATCATATTAAACCCTATGGATTAAGAATGGGATGTCACTCAAGTTCATGTGTGTGTGAAGGCAGATGAGCGAATACTTTTGGCAATATAGTGTATATAAATGTCCATGGTACAAGCTTTTGTCAAGAGTTGGAGTTAGTGCCACTGCTAAACACCACCTGTTTTGAGTTTTTCAGGAACAATAACGGACAGATCGTAAATGTAGTGAGGGATTTTGATTATTTGATCAAGCTTTCTTCCATTCTCACAACCAATATACAGTATAAACCTGCCTAGTAGAAGAGTAAAGCATATTTTTTTTACATTAATCTGTTACAGGGCAGTTTGTTTGTAGGCAGGACTGGTTCTAAATGCACTTATAACATAAGCACTGCTTCTTTGCAAAGGTGTCTACATTGCACAGCTTGACTTACTACAAAGCATGTAAACACATTGTCTGACTTCCTGCATGTCCCAATTTCTCTGAGTAACCTTTTTTGTGAGAATTTACTTATGAATGTACAGAATCTGTCAAAATGTCACTCAGATACAATGTATAAGTTGACAAATCAGTGAAATTCAGCTGACATTTCAGAAATAGTTTGCAGTGCTGGTTTAGTCACTTAATGTTGATCAGATGCTCATTATTGTTGTTTTAAACCGATTGAGGTGACAAACGTCTATAAAATGAAACTCTGTGGGCGTCCTGCAGAGATCACTTTGCCCCATCACTGAGGCTGGATGATGATTATATTATATCCTGTTGTTGCTCTTCAGACCACAGTCTACAGAGAAGCCATGCACATCTAAACATGCATTAAAAGTGACTTGAATTTTTCATCAGTTGTAAGCAAAACCTATTTTATTTGTAAATGTTTAACAAGGTGCGTGGAATTTTTTAGAGCTCACAAGGTGCTGAGAGGACAAAAACACCAAAATCTACAAAAACAGTTCTCAGTAAAATGGATTTTGCAATCACTGAACAATTTCAACAGAGTTTCATTTTCTGTGAAGGGAACCCACAGGAAATTAGTGGTTATATAAGTCATCTTCATATGAGACACAACATTAATATTTTCCTGGATGATAACAAAAAATAGGCTTCTCGCTAACCCTTATTTTGAGTCATTAGTCAAGACTGGGTGAATGTCTTCTTTCAGAGACAATCACAAAGTTGCTCGTAGGTAATTAAACTACACCTTTGACGTAGCAAAAGGGGAAAAAAAGTAATGAATTAATATTTCACCAAAACCAAAACCTTCTTTAACTTTAACCAAAAGTGTTCTTCTTCTCTAAATCAGCTAACCACATGTTAGACTCAAGAGTTTAACCCAGAGTAGCCAAGTACCCACTGACCACTGCCACCCCCCTTTGACTGCTGTGAGGTACAAGAATGAACCACCAGAAATTTTGTTTCCTTTAGTGTTTAACATATACTTACAAAGAGTTTAAAAAAAAAAGGCATAACTGAAAACAGACAAGTGCATCATATGAAAATCTCATATTCACGTTAACAAATACTACTGAAATCCTAAAAACCTTAAGTGAAATGATGCAATTCATGACACTAAATTCTGTAGAAGTGAAGAGGAGCACCAGCTTCACCCCACTTTGTGAATAAGTCAGTTTTCACCTACATTACATATACATATCACTGGTTCCTGGTCTATTTGGGTTAGTTTCTGTAACTAATTTCTCTCAATTTTGATAGAAACTCCCAGAAAAATCATAAACAGTAGTTATTTTACTTGAAATCAAGGTATTAAATTGTGATATCAAGTCAGCAATATGGTGTCTCTTTACAGTTTGATAAGGGACTTCAATTACATGAAATACGTCAAGGCAGTGATGTATTTTCGATAAGTAGAATTAGTCACTCAGTCCTACAAAAACTGTTTCTTTCACAGTGTTGTTCTCTATCGACAAATTAAGCCAGCTTTGGGGTTCGTAACCACTTATCAAACTGTTATCCTAAGAAGCAACAGAAGAATGTGTGAAGGCTATGTATACCATATATCACCACCATCTTCACGCCTCCACAAAACGTTGACATTTAAAAACCAGCGACAATAAGACGCACAAACTGTTCATCAACAATTGCCTAACAATACCTTTTTGTAATTCATCTGTTCTTCAGTAGAGCTTATAACAAATACATTGATATTAACGTGAAATGAATGAACATAACCGGCTCACAGAAAAGAGGGGAAACAAAAAGGAAAGATTGCAATTTAATTACTTAAAAAACAGCTTTCATAAGGTTGTCCTGTTGCTCAAATTCAGAATTACAACATTTGATGGGAGTAACTAAAATAAAATAAATATATAAAATCTACTTTTTAAATGTACAAAATTCAATTTACTTAATTTTTAAAATATGCAAGAATGTTAATCTATGATTTGCTGCATTTGTGATGTTAATTCTTCATCATTTGTATTGTTGAAATCTTACTTTTTGGTATTGTGTGTTTGCTGCAGGGTCACCTCTGCTTTTGCGCCTTTGCATTGCTTCCTGTTCATCCTCATTTCAGACCAAAGTTACCACATCAGCAGTGTGTTTTGTCTGCAGAAGTTTCTGGACTATTTCTTTTGTCTAACTCTGATGTATTTCTGGCCAAGGTTTCAACTCACATTCACCTCCAAAAAATCACAAACACACCTTTTTTTTTTCTCTTTTTTTTTTGCACTTCAGCATAAGCTACAAGGAAGGAAACAGAAAAACAAATATAGGAAAGAAAATCAAAGTAACAGCTACAAAAAAACTGCACACTAAGCTAGATTCAGCCTCAGCAGGAACTAAACACATCATTGCCCATTATACTACAATATTCATTTGTTAGTTCCCCATTTCGTTTTTCTAGAGTTCTTCCTCAATAAAATGATCATATTTAAAAGACCAGAAAAAACTTTTTGGATGTTTGAGCTAATTTACTACAACTAAATGAAGGAGTTCTTCATTTTTCCAATTATAAAACAGATTTCCAGAAGGTGTCTCATACAGAAACATAAAAATAGAGAACATCACTACATGCTGCGGGTATTTTACAAGTTTTACAGAACAACAGACCAAGTATCTGTGAAGTGTCGGCAGCTGACACGTTCAAATAAATTTTTCCTTGAAAAAAACTTGAGTATAAATGCCAACCAGTAAGTTTGGAATTTAAAAACAAAAACCTGCACCTGACAGAATAGTGAGATTAATTGTACCGTACCTGTGGAGGTGATGAAGAAGCAGCAGAGCAGAAACACAGTGACGGTGGCAGCAGAAGCCATCTTCTTCACTGTTCTCATCACATTCAGCTAAAAAGAAGAGCCTCTTTCCATTTCCTGTCAGAGCACAGCAACATCACATATTTTATGTGTGTGTGCCAGTGTACATGTACGTGTGTGCGCGGTTATGGTTTTGAAAGGAAGTGATCCAAGAGGCCTTGTCTACTTTCATAGCCGAAGAACAAAGCAAGCAAGACAAATGTCATACGTAGAACACAGACCTGACATCTTTTTTTAGTTTTGTTGCTTCAGCAACTATATATAAATATAATCTGTGATCTCCAGTTAAAGATATTCAAAATGTGACTAAAAATTCAAACACCAAACTATTATAATTTAGGTGGCAATGAACAAGTTTTTTAGGATGAGTGAGAATTAAAATTTCTGTGAGTGCAATATGACAAATAAAGTTATGTAATTTTAATTTGAGAAGAACATCAAGATTTCTTTCCAGTGAAACAGCTGCAGTTACAAGGTCAAAACTCTAATCACCTACAGGTTTTAAATATCTTACCTCTGAAGATTTGACAGGATGAAAGGTCAGAAAACCACCATCACCGCACACTTTTTACCTCTCACTCTAACTTTAGCCTAATGCAGACGCTCGTGTACATACACATAAATGAGAGCTGTGCCTTTGTTTTTGGCTGGGTGTATGTTGCTTTTGTGCCACTGCACTATCACAGGGGAAAGTATACACCCATTTGTAGCTTGAAGTACATGCTTCCCCATCATAAACCTAGAGCTCTGAATTCATGAAACTGATTTTAGTCATTCTTTGTAGAAGTAAGGCTTCTTGATGTTTCACTTATCTTTTTGTTGTCCAGTTTTCTGGAAGTGAAGTTCTCACCATCAAAGCAATTGTTTTCATGCCTAAAGGTTAATTAACTAAAGTTAGGGCAATCATAAGAGAAAAAAAAAGGTATCTCTTTTACTTCAGAGTGTGGGTCAAGCTCTAAAAACACTTTATCCTACATTTCCCATGATGCAGTGGAACTCAACAGCCTCTTTTGTTAGACCCTCTCTGCCCGATTCCTGTTAGCACCTAAATACAGTTTTATATTTTTTCGTTTCCTTTTTTCTCTTAATTACTTAACAGCTGTCCAATTTCTAAGGACTATTTTTAGCTGCTGGTGTTGACAATTTTGCCACAGAATACTTTACATCACATTATTTATTTCTTTTTTTTTAAGCATACTGTTCTTCTAAGATAATATACCCACATTCCAGTCCCCCATCACAGATGAAGAATACATACAGTATATAAATGTATACAGTATACACATTATATTTGCATTAAATATTTCATTAACCATTAGTGTTGGATCTTTACTCTAGATTTCCTTTCAGATGTATGTAAAGCAGCATCTCAGTCTCACTCTGATTTTAAAATTTGTTGCTGATAAAGCAAAAAAAAAAAAAACTAGTGCACAAGCAGGTATTTATAGGAAAGGATGCGTGCCTGAATTTGACAGGAGAGAAAGTACAGACTTGTGAATGCAAACAGTGTAAATCATGAGGCTAATCACTGTTTTTTTTTATCCCACACAAGCACAGATATTTTGGCTTTGCTCATCACGGATCCAATCAATATATCTGCCGGTGAAACATCATCATCTTGTCATTTCCAACTTCTTTTTTGAACAGAATGTCAGGACTTTATTTTTTTTCCCCCAGATTTTTATATGCATTTAAGACAAAAATAAAAAAGCATGTGTATACTGTCAGAATCCTACCTGTAGGCGTTTGATGTTTGATTAAAAAAAGTCTAACTGGGCAACAAGATGCCACTCACCTGTGGTTTGACACCTCAGTGCAGATATTGATCTCGTGTGAGTCAGGAGGAAACACACTGAAGCAGTTTCTCTAAAACACTGTTGTATAGAGAAAACTCTTCTCTAGGGTTTCATATCATACAGCAGCACTAGTCTTCTTTTGGTTTTTGTTTTAGTACCTTAAACCTGTTCCTTCTTCTATCTGTGTGTGCCTGCGACTCGTATGGCAACACAAAGAAAACAAAAATCTTGTTTGTAAAGACTTGTTAAAGAACAGGATTTGAGCAAATTATTGTCTTCTTTAGAAGTAACTTTTTGAAATCCTTTAACCCTTCAAACCCATCACAGAGGTTGTGACAACCTCTGAAACCCATTATTTCCAGTGGCTTGTGCTTCACAGTTTGTTGCAAAATTTCAAGGGCAGCGCTGTGATGACTGCCTGTGAAACAAGGCAAAATGGAGAAAAAGTTGATCTCATGTGTCTCAGTCATTCGACTGCACAACCCAAGACAGAATTTGTCTCGAGACCTTAGGAGAAAAAGCTTTTTCCTGGAAACACGTTCAAATTGACATGTCATGTGTGTCTTTTAACAGTCAGGTAGCTTGTTGTAGCACACAATGTGTGTCAACACAGCTTAAATTTGTTAGATCTATGTTCCTTCATAAAGCTCTATGGGCCTATTAAAGCTTCATAGTTAATATAAAGATGAAAGAGTTTTCTTTGGCTCCTCAAACATTAAAGTCCACCCAGCAAAGAGCAAAGCCCCTTAAGGCTTTTTTTTTTTTTCCCAAAAATGACCAATGAATTTCTTCTTTTTGTAACTGTGACTATACTTTAGATTGCTGTTACAGTAACAACATGAATTTGTGTCTGCTGTTGGTTCAAATACACATTTAAAGTGGTGAACTGTGGAGCTGTTACTGTGAATGAGTCAGAAATACCAAGGAAATGACACCATGGTTAGTGCTTAAAATTTAATGGCCACTTTTAGAGTGCTTTTTTTTTTTTAACTTAAAATACTGAGTTGCGTTCCTGCACAATTTTTAAGTAGCATTTTTAGTTTCAGATGTACTTTAATTATTTTTACCAATTAAAATGTATTCACATAATGGGGATTCCACATGGTGGGTCACTGTCCATAAACTCTCACACAGATGATGGTGTCATTAAAAACCACAAAAGGCAACAGCACATCATCTAATGTCACTTATCAGAAATACCTTAGAAAGGAAACTTTTACTTAATTTAGGTGAGTGGCTCTCAAACTTTTTTTGGCATGCCCACCTTCAGAAGATGGAAAAAATTACACGCCCCATTTTAGTTTGAAAAAATTCTACTTGCATCAGGAAAAAGTAGTCTGGAGTTCTTACTTACTGATTTAGTAGAAAAGTTGTCAACTGAACCTCTTGGTGCTCTGTCCATCAAATGAATGGCTTCATTCTTGTTTACATTTCCATTTGTATCACTCTACCTCTTCCCCTTTTTGCCTCCTCCAACAACAGGACTCTTTTTCTTATGTCTGGTAGAGTTTCCACAGCTGTTCTACTGTGTTACTGTTGATATATGAAAAAAAAGTGTTATTTGAAGATTAAAGAAACACACTCACAGAAGTAGTTGGGGCATAGGGTTGGTTACTGTTGATGTTTTGCAACATAATGACTTAAAGTCCGTCTTCATAATTGGAAGCTCAACATTACATTTAACACAATGACTACAGTACTTGAAGTTGTCCACAGAGTGGCACCAACACATTACGCAAGCATGTAGTATAAAAAGCTGCTACAAACAGCAAGAACCCTCATAGTATTATAACTGTAATATTGCATAAAATAGGAATTTAGAAATATATGGTCGATGTGAGCAGCTGGACGACAAGCTTTTGTCTTGTTGTGTCACTTTGTGCCAGTTTGTGCTTGTTTCAGTCTAAACTTTGGAATCACAGAGATTTCATTTTATTTCTATACAGGTCACAGTTTATACTTCTAAATTGTCAAAAACTGTAGAATAAAATTTTATTTTCTCCAAATTCTTGTTTTTTGTGTAAATCTGGGCTTTATTATTTACCAACGTGTTTAACATCAGAAACAAGTAAAAATTATTTAACTTAACAACAACAACAAAAAAACCCCATTTATGTTAAGCTATAAATCAGTCACTCTGTTCCATTCTGGAGTTACCCCTAGTGACAGGCGATGGAAAGGTGTGGGTACACTTGTATCCCCCTGGTTCGGTACCTGTGTGTTGGGGTTTTCCCCAGTGGACCAGAGGGTTGCTTCCCTACAACTTCGTGTTGAGGAACGGGTCTTGACTGTTGTTTGCACTTATGTGCTGAATGACAGCTGAGAGTATCCACCTTCTTGGAGCCACTGGGTGGGGTGATGGAGGATACCCCATCTGGGGACTCCATTCTCCTACTGGGGGAATTCGGTGTTTACGTGAGCAACAGCAGTGAGACCTGCAGGTGTGGGATCGGTAGGAACAGCCTGCTCGATCTGAACCCAAATGGTGTTCTATTATTGGTGTTCCATAACAAACACCATGTTTGAACCTAAGAGTGTTCATAAGTGCACGTGGCACCAGGACGCCCTTGGTCACAGGTCAGTGATTGATTTTGTAATTGTATGATCGGACCTGCAGCCACATATCTTAGGGCACTCAGGTGAAGAGAAGAGCTGAGGTGTCAACTGATCACCACCTGCTGGTGAGCTGGATCAGGTGGTAGGAGAGGATACTAGATAGGCCCTGGCGTGCCCAAATGTGTTGTCTGGCTGAGGCCCTGATCCACAAGATCTTCAATTTCCACCACCAGCAAAACTTTGACAGACCATGTTCCGCACCTCCATTGCTGAAATGGCTGTACGAAGTCACGGCCACAAGGTAGTTGGTGCTTATAGTGGTGATAACCCCCAATTCAGATGGTGGACAACAGTGATGAAGGGTGCTAGCAAGCTGAAGAAGGAGTCGTATTGGAATTGGTTAGCCTGTGGGACTCTGGGGGGAGCTGACAAGTACCAGCAGGCCAAGTGGAATGCAGCTCTGGCAGTAGATGAAGCAAAAACTTGGTTGTGGGTTTGGTGAGGCCATGGAATGAGACTTTTAGTTGGCTTCAAGGCATTTCCGGCAAACTGTCAGGCACCTCAGGAGAGGGAAGAGACGCTCTACTCACATTATATATGGTGGGGATGGGGTGCTGCTGATTTCGGTGGCAGGTCCCTGTGGTGGAGAGATTCACTCTGAGTTCCTTAATCCTCTGGATGTTGTGGGGTTGTCTTGGTTGACACACCTCTGCAACGTTCTGTGGAGGTCTGGGGTGGTGGTTCCCCTTTCTATGAAAGGGGATTGGAGGGTGTTACAGGGACATAACACTCCTCAGCCTACTTGGTAAAGTCTGTGCCAGGATGCTGGAGAGGACAGTTCAACCCTTTGTCGAACCTTGGATTCAGGAGTAACAATTAGGTTTTTGTCCTGGTTGGGGAACACTGAACCAACTCTTTATCCTCTCGAGGATATTTGAGGGAGTGTGGGAGAGGGTGCATGTTGACAGGTTGGACAAACCAGTCTACATGTGTTTTGTGGACTTGGAGAGTGCATTCAGCCACATCCCTTAGGGTGTCCCGTGGAGGTTGCTTTGGGAGTATCGGATACCTGGCCTCTTGTTATGGGCTATTTGATCCCTGTATAACAATTGGCGAGAGCTTAGTGATGTGGATGCTGTACCGAAAGCCTAAATAATAATGCAAGAAAAACCATATCCATTAAATACAGGTGACCCATTTGTCAACAATTCTCACAACAAATCAGTTTTTTTTCCCTTTGCCTTTCTCATAAACAACAGTAGAAAGGCAAGCAGATTCAGTGCAACCAAAACCCCAGACTAGAACTGAGTTAAGCATCATGCCAGTGACACATGATATGGCTCCCACAGCAGCATACAATGCAAATAAAGGACAGTTTATTAAGGATAGTTGCAAATAAGAGACGTTTCTTAATCCTCAGATGAGCAACCTCTGAACCATGATGTGTTTGCTCAGATTTAAAAGGTATTTGTCAAAGTGAAATGGACTGTTGCGATTGGTCAGAATTTGCCTATGATAACTTAATAAATGTTATGTTTTATTTTTTTAGATGGACAAGACATTTAGTCTTGTTTATTTAAAAATTTATTTTGATGTAATTGAAAAAAAAACCTATGAAAACTCTTCTCACAGGCAGTCATGATGGGCCCATTGATGAAGTGGGTGGGCCCTGGCCCCTTTGGCCCACCCACAACGCCAAGGGCAGCGTCTAGCTTTGTTTGACACTGTGTATAACATACCTGTTTACACCAACTTCCAGAATGCTTAAAAGTCAACCAAACACATCCAAACTGTGGGGTTTTTTTCCAAGGCTGCGGCGGTAACTTGCAAAAAATGAAGCCGACTCCGCCCAAAAAAAAGCTGAAAAACGATGTAGTTATCACAATAAACACAGCAGCCTTTTCTCAATATGTTTTATTTTACAGATTGGTTTTGTTGTACAGTGCACTGAATTACTAATCAACTGAAACACCCTCATGTATGTTAACACAAGTAGAAAATAGTATTTGCACACTGTTCATTAACATCATTTAGAATTGTGCAATACTTGTCTACATCATCGTTTCACAGATTAGCATTATCAACATGTGACAATAGCAAAAGTGGCCAGCAGGTGTCACTGTGGAGGTGGGTGTCAGATTGTTTTGAAACCTCGATACAATTCCGTCACAATTGGTTCCAACATTTCAGTGTTTCACATAGTGATGGGATGCGCCATGCCAACGCTTTGGAGAGTGTGTCGAGAAATCCTGGAAATGCTTGGCGAAGCGCGTATTGAGGCTTGTGTCGTGTAGGGCACATGACATCATTGATGACGTTCGAAGCCGTCGTTACATGTGTTATTACACGTGTTTAATGTTTGTAATGCAATGTACTGTAATTTTCACAGTCTTTCCTTTTATTCTAAGGTTAAGTGTTTGCTGTGTGCCAAGGAACTGGGGTACAACAACAACACCTCATCTATGTTAAGGCATTTTCGTGCTGTGCATGAAAATAATAACGGGAATGTAGGTGGACCCAATCAAGGTGGGTAATTCAAAATATCTAGTAATAGTAACACACTTTAGCAATTTTACCATATTTATTAATTAACTATGAAAATAACACAAATGACACAGTATTTACAAAGCTATTTTCTCTCACTGAACAGAAAGAAGGAGCTGGATGAGGCCTTAGTCTCCATGATTGTTAGGGACACGCAGCCTTTTAGCATTGTGGAAGATAAAGGCTTTAGGGAATTTGTGGCAAAATTGGACCCAACATATGCCCTCCCAACAAGGAAGGTGTGTTTGGTGACAAAGTATGACTGTATGAATCAACAAAGTATGAATCAAGCCACGTACAAGGTTATCCTGGAAGAAAACTTGCTGCCTTCTGCTCTGACAATGTTCCCCAACTCTGAGGATTGGTTTTTCCAGCAGGACAATGCTCCATGCCACACAGCTAGGTCGATCAAGGTGTGGATGAAGGACCACCAGATCAAGACCTTGTCATGGCCAGCCCAATCTCCAGACCTGAACCCCAATGAAAACCTCTGGAATGTGATCAAGAGGAAGATGGATGGTCACAAGCCATCAAACAAAGCTGAGCTGCTTGAATTCTTGCACCAGGAATGGCATAAAGTCACCCAACAGCAATGTGAAAGACTGGTGGAGAGCACCATTTTTCATTTTCTGCAAAAAAAATGCTCTAAATGAAAATATTTGTATTTGGAATTTGGGAGTTATGTTGTCAGTAGTTTATAGAATAAAACAAAAATGTTCATTTCACTCAAACATATACCTATAAATAGCAAAATCGGAGAAACTGATAATTTTGCAGTGGTCTCTTAATTTTTTCCAGAGCTGTATACACACACAGCAGGGCAATCAAGGGGAGTGGAAACAGGTGGGGAAAACAAGACACAGCTGAAACTAATCAGGAAGGAGGACACAAGGGAAGTAAAATTAAATACAAAGCACAAGGGATGAGAGACTACCAAAATAAAACAGGAAATATGCCTAAAAAACCTAAAAAAAACCCACCAAACACAGAGACAAAGACTTAACAAGGGAGAAACACAGAGGACAAAAGAAAAACTAAAACTCATGGAATTAAATATAACCAAGAACTAAAAACAGAAGCTAGACTACAAAAGGTGGCGAAACTGAAACTAAAAAACCCTGAAAACATAAATATGGTGAAACCAAACAGGGAATGTCAACTAGAATGCAAAACTCAAAACACTATAATAACACTTGTTATTAGAGTCATGTCACTCTCACAACTGATATACATATACAGCAAAGAGTAAAAACACTACAATAAACAAAGCAAAAGTCGAGTGGAAAATATTCAACAAAAAACAACTTAAAAGTCCATAAATCTGAAACACTGGGTCAAAACCCAGGACCATGACAATTGCTCCACATTGAAAGGAAACAGTTGAGCTGGTTTGGGCATGGGTGCCTTGTAGGTGAGGGCTTTCTGGCATGTCCTGTCAGTAGGATGCCCCCGGGCAGGACCAGGATATGCTTGAGAGATTGTATCTTGCTGACTTGGGAATGCCTCGCTATCCCCTCAGAAGAGCTGGAGGAGGCTGCCAGGGAGGGGAGTCTGGGAGTCTGCTGCCCCCGCAACCCAGACCTGGATAAGCGCCAGAAAATGGAAAATGGCTGTACAAGGCTATCTGGTTGACTGCTGTTCATTTTCTGTCAGATTATCCTATTTATTTTTTATCTTTCGGTTTTGAATAATTTTGCTGTAAACTAAGTCTACATTACCTACACTTCTCTCACTTACCACCACCTCCCACCTGAGTTTAATCACTTCCATTTTCCTCGACCCTATGGAAGAGGAGGGGGTTTAGCTGTTTTTAATAGGAAGTATTTTAAGTGTTCTCTTGTTTCTTTTGGTATTCTTCTTGCATCTGAAATTCTTAGTTTTGTGATTAGAGGTCCTGTTCCCTTGCTGTGCATTTTAATTTGTAGATCCCCAAAACACACCAATTTCATCTGAGAAATTTCTGAACTCCTCTCCACTGTTTTATCTAAATATGACAGAGTGCTTATTCTTGGTGATTCTGACATTCATCTATGCTGTACATACCCCATGTCAGGTTAATTTTTCTGAGGTTACTGATTCATTTAACCTCCTACAGTCAGTTAATTTACCCATTCATTCCAAAGATCACATCCTGGACCTGGTTCTTTTTTCTGGTGTGTGTACAGAGAACTTAGAGGTAGTGGAAAAATGTATTTCTTACCACAAAGCAGTTATCGTTAATGTACCTCTTCCGTCCTCTCTCTTAATACCTCAAACAGTTATGCGTCTTTACTGCTGATTCTGCAAAAAAATAAAAATAAAAAGAATCAGATGCCTTTACCAATGGGTCCTTTCCTGTTACAACGTCCTCTCAGAATCAACTTTTAAATTCTTTCAGTAATCACTTTCTCTCAGTTCTTAACTGTACTGCTCCACTTAAATACAGGAAAACTATTTCTCTCCCCTGGCTGAATGACTACACACTTATAAAACACCCATCCATCCATTTTCTTCCACTTATCTAATTCAGCATCGTGATGGGGCTGGAACCTATGCAAACACTGTAACATAAATGGAAAGTAATAAAAAAAAGCTTAACAATGCTCACAACTTTGAAAGAATCTATGAAAAACTACCAGAAAGCACCTAAAGATGTAAGATCAGTATACACTGTTTAAAAAAAAAAAAAAATCAGTAAAAAAGCAGAAAATGACTGGCCTCAGACATTCTTCCCACTTTACTGGGAAATTAGAATCAATTTCATCACAAATTGCACCCGATTCACATAATATGGTTACTTTAGGTACCAACACTGCTTCACTCTCACAGTTTCAAACCATCATCCATTCATTTCTAATCAAAATAACTTCTTAAATTCTTAAGTCAAGTCCTCCACCTGTAGTACAGACATCATCCCATCCCAAGAGTTATTTCCTTTCTTTTAATTATTAGCAGTTCTTTAACTGGTATTTTTCTGACTTATTTTAAACATGCTGTCATGGGTTTTGAGTTTTTGTATTTTATTTTCTATTTTGGTGGTTAATAGTTTTCTGTATTTTGGTCCCAGGTCATTTGACCCGGTGTTTTGAGTTCTGTTTACATCTTATATTTTGCTTAGCTTGTTAGTGTTACATTCCCAGAGTTTCAGTTTTCCTGCCCTCCCAGGTTTCCTGTGTCTGTCAAGTCTCCATCTCTGTTTGATATTTGTTCTTCCTGTTTTATTTTGATAATCTCTAGTCTCGCCTGCATTATATTTAGTTTTGCTTCCTCTGTTTTGTTATCCTTGATTAGTTTCAGTGGTGTCTTGTTTTCCCCACCTGTTTCCACTCTCTTTGATTACCTCCCATGTGTATTTAAGTCTTCAGTTTGTCCCGGTTTCTTGTCGCGTTGTCCCCATATAGTTGTGTGTTCCTGGTGTTTGCTCTCCCTGTGGTTTCCTGTAGGACCTTCCTAGTGTTTCCTGGACTTTTTTGGTATTTCTCGGTTTAGCTCTTTT